>APFE031068740.1:0-12063 GCA_000404065.3 Pinus taeda | reverse complement strand
TAAATAAACTAGACGTATGGTAAATAAATAAAACCTCTTTTATATTTAGTCCATAACCCTCGTTCTATTTATGAAGGATCAAAAAAGAGGTTTTATTTAAGTGAATCCTATGGGCCAAATACCATATTTGTAAAAGAGGTATGGTAAATTAATAAAAATATAAATAAATGAGAGGTATGGTAAAAAAATAAAACATTTTTTTATGTTTACTCCATAAGTAACCTTATATTTATGAACACTCAAAAAATGCATTATATTTAGGTGAAACCTATGGGCAAAATACTATGGGACAAATACCATGGACTAGTGTTAATCATGGCAAAAAAACATTATTAACCCTAATATTAGTATTAATTAAATAAAAATGGCACTGCTACTGACCATGGTATTCACAAAAATGACACATGGTATTGACCCATGGTATTCACCTCGAATGTAGCTTATTTAAATGGGGGAATTAAACCAGCATAGATCCATCTTTACTCTGGATCTACTAATCCCCGAGAGGTATCAAATATTGTGATATGCAAACTAGCATAGAGTGAAAAAATATTTGATCCCTCTCAGGGCTTGGTGGATCAAGAGTAAAAATGGATGTGTAATTTAATGTATGTTAAACATTTTAGCTTGGTAAAAATAAAAGATAAAATAAAATCAATTAATTTTATTAATTTTTATAAATTACTAATAGTAATTTTTAAGCTCCAGGTTTATGATAACCCATGGTATTGACCCATGGTAATACTAAGATCTTACAAGATTTTATAATTGAGTAAAATATTTGCCATGTCTGGTGAGAGATTCGCCAAAAAATTATATATAGATATTATATTATTGATAAAATCCCCTTCCATTTTTCCTATATACCATGGAGATTCACCAATTTATTATACATATAAATTTAGGGGCGGTTCTTAAAATTTTCCCTGGCCTTTCCTGACAGAGCAAATGCTTTGTTTGCAAATTGAAGGCTAACCTAGAAACTCTACTTTGTACGTTAAAAGGTATGCCTTTCCTAATAGAGCAAGTGCTTTGTTTGCAAATTGAAGGGTAACCTAGAGACTCTACTTCATTATACCTGGGGGCATGCAAACCTTTTCACGTGGAACGGAAAAGAGACCATTTATTTTCTTAGTTTGTAGATTCTTAACCCTTTAAACTCATAGGATTGGTTGTTCCTAGCTTACATAAAGAAAGGATTCAGAGCAAAGTTTCGAATGGTGCAAGCTCCCTAAAAATTGAACCTATTGATGAGACATCCTTATTATACAATGGCACGAGCAATTTTACGCAAAGTTCAAGCTCGTTAAAAATTAAACCTAAGCAATGAGCACATGTTCCACCAGAGTTTAAGCTCATTAAAAAATGAACCAACCTCCGATAAATAACCATTGCAAATGCATTATCATCAGCTTTTGAGCCTTGGTCATGTTCTTACCATCACCTCCACTCTGTTTTAGCCGATCATACGCCTCCATTTGATTTTTTACCCTTTTGAGGAACAACTGCAATGAGTGATTTTGTTAGCCATCCTTGTAACACTGTCGTGATTAGAAGATTCCAAACCTTACCTGGAACCAGTTACTGCCCGAAAATATCACTTGTTCCTTAAAAACGAGTCTCCTTTAAGCTATTTTCATCTAACTCGTAAAATATGAAAAGATTGTTGAGCAATTGGTTTCTCCAGCTCTTTAAAGCTATCAGAAGTGCTATTCCTCCTCTAGATTTTAATCGTTTTGGACCTGAGGGATTATTACACAAAAAGATCGAGCGCTTGTCTTGTTTGGCTCGTTAAAGCTATCGAAAATTCATCTGTTTCGTATTATTTTATACTTTTTTAGACTTAAGGGATTATATGACGAAAAAGGATTACTGGAGTTTCCTTTTCATCCCTTTTCAGACTCTCTAAAATTGAAAAAGGACCAAGTTGTCTTTGTCATTAAACGCGTTAAAAGAAATAGCGAAAAACTTGTCCATATAGACAAGAACAAGTTTCACTGTTGCTAGGCTCGTTAAAACATAGCGATGGGTTTGCCCAAAGGGCAAATTATAGAACAAGAATATGTTTTCCTCTTCAAGCTTGATAAAAATAAAGAGGTACTGGTCAGCAATGACTGGGGAAAAATTGGGAAGAAAACTTGAAGAAACTTTATTGATTATCTTGAACATGACAATTTCACTCCATCACCATGATTGAGTCGGGTTGGGTTATTCCGTTCACCGGTCATATCACCATTGGTCTATCGTACCATCCATCTTTGGGTTTAATGCTACCAATCCATTTCAGTGTCACTGATATGTTCAAGAGAAGTCACTCAGAAAATTCACCAACCCAGCTTGTGTCTCATTTGCTGCAATACCTTCACCCTTCATTCTTTCATGACCGCCACCTTGAAGGCTGTATCATTAGATCGTTTTCACCTCCACAAAATCATTTTCTCTGTTCCATGTCATAGATGTGGGATTCATTAAGGCCCTCCTACGATGGGTCACTTCTTGTCGATGATAGCTCATTATCCAAGAAGTTGACCTAGGAAAAACCCTTTCATACTTTGAAGCTTCCATGCTTTAATGGCAAGTTTCTCACTTCCGACGACAGGTTTACATCAATGGCCTTCGACCAAAATATTTTGCGTGGTGTTCGATGCCAAGTCCCATTTTCACACCATGTGAATTGTACTGTCATACCTTGAGGGTCATCATCATTATCGGTGATTCCTCTCGTGCCTCTTACCAGCTTACATCATTGGCTGGTAATCAGGCAATGTCTTTCCATGTTCGACTCTAGAACATCTTTTCACATAGATCGACTTGTACTTCGTGCAAAGATTGGATGAGTTTGAAGAACCTGAATCTAGTTTCATCCATCCAGGCTGCGATATAGTCAGGAAAATAAAGGCATCAAATGTACATCATTGCTGCACAAATGATCATCCGAATCAAAGGATGATGGCTCTATCATAATCATCAGTCTGCCACACAGACAGTTGTCTATCCTATGTACATGAAAATGAATTTATAAGGCTAAGCATGGGAATGCCCGCCTTAGCTAGATCATGAAAAATATTATGAAGATAATGTATTGTGTTGTATCTTATTATAGGTCGCCTTCTAGTTCGAAAAACCTCAGATCTTCATGATAAAGCATTTCACCTGACATCAAAAGATTTTCAACCTCATGCTTTAGGGGGCAACTGTTATAGACATATTTGGGCACTACAACCCCAATCATATATGTCCATAAACCAAGGGCTTCTGAGTCCCTAAAAGTGTTGTTTCACACCCTAAAATAACAAGATCAGCTGATTACATCATCTCCCAGAAGTTCTCTATAGAAAACTTCTCAGAACTGGTCAAAACTAGACCATACAGATTGCCCAGTGCTAAGGGTGAAATGCATCTCACCTACCACATGAAAAAAGTGCGATGCATACTGAAAAGTCCTTCTGTAGGGTGCGATGGGTGAGAGTAGACAAATGGCAAACACAGTTTGCAAGGTGGATGATCATGGAATCTTCCAGAAACTTCTCATGTGACCCTTGCCTCTCTGAATTCGCCCAGGGATGAGTAATAGATCATGAATCTCCAAGTGGAACCAAGAACTATCAGAGAGAGGACACTAATCAAAATCCTAGGAGCTAACTCACCCCCTTGAAAAAATGTATATATGGATCCCTCATCCCAGAGATCCGGAGGCTGGAATTTTGTATCTTGTAAGGAAGTGTTGTTGGTTTCTTGGTGGAACATCATAGTGTTGGGTGATCTAAGCTTTTCATGAGGTGAATAAGGGCTTTCATGCTTGTAGGATGACACTGGGTCAGATCAATGGGTTGTAATCATCTCTTCTAATCTTTATATCAATAAAGCTATTCAAGTTTTCCTCCACATTCTTGTATGTTTGATGATGTATGCATTTGTGTGGTCAATATATATATGGTCCTATATTGTTTATGATTGTAGATCTCTGTACTTTGAAGGTATTATGCTGCTTTGACTTTATAGGTACTCTTTGAAGTGGGGTAATCAAGGAAGGTGTGGCAAAGATCTGTCAGAGGGGAGAAGGAATAAGCAAGGAACTAAGCGAAAGATTGAGGTTGGTATTCTTTACTCCTCTCCTATCGACTTCTCATAAAGGAAAACAAAATTAATTTTAGTTTGTTTGTTTCTAAGATAGCTACCTATCTTAGTGGGACTAGCAGCTCTGCATAGACATTAGATTTCCTGATAACAAGCGTGAGGCAGAGAGGGGCTAATGCAGTTCATAGAGAGGCAATTGCTGGGGTCTATAAGGCTATAGGAATATTGCAGAGTGGAGCTAGTGAGGTACTGTACTTAGAACAATACTTGATAGAGAAGGGCTCGAGGAGTTTTTACCGAGGGTTTATAGGCGAGGAACACAGATCAGCAATGCAGTTACATAAGACGATTAGAGTAGGGGACATCTCGACAAGCGAAAAAAGAATTTCCAGGAGGGAAATCAGGACTTAGAGGGAGTCCAGAAAAAAAATTCCAGACGAGAAGTAGAGACTCAGAGGAGTCGAATAGAGAACTTCCAGGAGGGAAGTAGAGGAGAATCATGGCACTACACGGGGTAGGGGACCAGGATAGACTAGACGGAGCCTAGACGAAGCATCGAACTTCGCAGTCTAGCAGGCCAGAATCTTATCAGTGCTTGACAGGAATCATGTTAAGAACTTCACCTGTCCTAGTCAACCCCAATGATAATGATAGGTACTAGGAAGCGATGGAAAGAGCCAAGTGCATTATCCTTCATGGGGTTAAGGATCACGTGGTACCACATATAGCTAAGAAGGAAATGACATTTGAGATGTGGGAGGCTCTCAAGAAGCTGTACTAGCATACTTCTATGCAGGGAAGAATTCTGCTTGAGAATCAAATGAGGTTGTCTCAAATGAAGAAGGGACAATTGATTGACACCTTCCCCGAAGGACTGAATGAGATCTGAGACCAGTTAACTATTGTAGGGGTGACAACAGGTCATGAGCTGATTGTGAGGAAAACCCTGAATGTTGTCTCAGAAGACTGGGAGGTATTTGTCGAGAGTATATTGGGCAGAGGGACTCTCCCACCTCGGGACAAGATGTGGGCAGCTCTTTGCTAGGAAGAGATCAGAGGATAGTCAAAGACGAGTAGCAGTAGCAAGGGCATCAAAGTATCAAGTGCTTCCACTGTGGGGAGCTGGGTCATTATCCGACCCAGTGCCTAAGGAAGAAGAGTAAGGGAGAGTCTTTCAAGACTAAGGTAGCGCCAACGCGGGCAGAGAAGGAAGTTTTGACAGATGATGAATGTGCCATGAGTGCACACGCACCACTTCAGCGGAAGTGGGGAGACATCAAGCTATAGTCAGGTGGACTACAAGCAATGAGGGGTAGGATCCTCAAGGTACCTAGCCTCTTAGATGAGACCTTGCTATGGGAGCCTCGAAGAGGAGTAGAAGGACTAGCTGAGTCAGGTAGAGATGGATGTGGATGGAGCGACAGAGAGAGCTACAGTGCGGGAGCCCCTAGAGAGCATGAGGCTAGCAGGTTGTAGCAGTGCGAGAGGCATCAGAGTGTTGCACTAGTGCAGGATGTCATAGAGATGTGTGCAATGGTGCGATATATAGGGAGTTGTTGCAGTAGTGCAAAGGTCAAAAAGGGAGCACTTGTCAGCGGCAGAGGGAGCTTCAACACCAGTGGGTGTCTCTAGCCCAATAGGGAGGTCAGTTGGGAGATTAGTTACTTCCTTCTCAGTAACTGAGTTGCAGTGTAGCAGTGGGCAACACAATGCAACATGATGAGAGGAGGTGTAGTGCAGATGCAATGCTAGGAGAAAGGACCAACATCAGCACATATGCAGTAGCGGAAGTGGCAGAACCATGGGCAGCAGTAGAGGATGCAACAATGTAGAGGATGTTGGGCAGGAAGGCCTAGAATCGACACATGTATCGATGCCAGATGATTAGAGTAATACTTAGTGAGGAGTATTGCTATAGCACAGTCCTCGCTAAGAGGGAGTGTTGATTTTGGGTAGCATCAGATGTGCTCTATCCACGAAATTTGGTGGAGAGGTTGGGGCACATGTGTTATAGATCCATTTGGCCACATCAATCCCAACATCCATATCAGTGTTTTAGGGATCATAAAACCCTAATTTCAGTTACTTCATGCCCTAAACAAGTCACCCCTTTGAATGCCTCCTTCCGAGATAATTTCATGACTTGAAGACATCCAAAAAAAGCCTCTAGAGGGAACAACGTAGGTAAGCCCTTGTAAAGGTGCGCTGCAGAGTAGTTGAGTCCACTGCCAGGATTATCTGCAGAGCACTTAGGCTTCCTTTCACCTGCACTGGGGGAGAATAAGTGAAATTAACATAAGGTTTGGGGAATATTATTATCTTTTGGAGTCATCTAGAAGGTTCCCTCACTTATCAACTCCTATGAGCTTGAAAATGGATGAGAAATGAGTTAAGGTGCATCCTATCCTCTCATCCCTTCCTCCATGAAACTAATGCTAAGTATGAAAGGCCATTCAATGCCACCATTTATGACAAAACCTCCTTCATCTTCCTATAAATTGACCACTCATCTAAGTGATTGGGGGTTGGATTATGTTGAACTGTAAGGAGATAATGCTGCTATGAGATGGGATCCAAGTTGGAGGAATGGCTTTGAATCAGAAACCAATGGTTGTAATTCCTTCTTCTATCTAATAAAGTGTTTGAACCATTTTCCCATATGTTTGTATTGTTTCATAATGCTTATATGTGTGAATTGTATCTGATTCCTTTCACTTATATTCAATAGATTGTGTGCTTTGATCGATTCTTTGTTTTCAATTGCATATTAAGTACGGGAAGGAGTGATAGAATTGATACAAGGGAGACAAGAGGAAACCAGAACTACAACTAGGTCTTCTTATCTTCTCATCTTATCTATTGCTTATAGGAAAAGTCTAAAACACTTTAAACTGTTGTTCTAGATACAACTACTTATCTGTAGATACCAAATTCTCCAAAACAAATTAGAGAATCCACTGGGGAAGATCCTCTTTACTAGTAGCTTATCCACTTCCTAAGACATCCTTGTAGACCTTATTTGTGTTCATAGATTGTAATTCATCTCTTTACATTGAAAAATCGGTCAAAATTGTGTCAAATTGCCTCTTGAAATGGCTTACTATCACCAGTGCAGGCTTGTGAGGGACATAGTGCGATGCAGAGCACCCTTGGCTTAGGGACAATACTTTGAAGCACACTGTCTCCCACTTTGGGCTATGCTGATCCTCCTAGGGTCAGTTTCCCGCCTTTGGAAAGTGTTTTTGCCAACTTTTCTCTGTTTGTTTGTTTGCTCATTGATCAATGAATGTTATGTCTCAGAAAATAATTTTCTATCTCTTGGTCTAGCCTAACTTTGATTTGATTGATTAATGTTTCTTAATGTTTTCTTTGTCATTATAATCAAAGTTAGAATATAGTTGATTAATCTTCATTCAAAACAAAGTGTCATAAAGTCTTCTCTTCCTTTGAATTAGAACTATAGTAAAAGTCTTCGTTCTTACGAAAGATTGATTGATTGTGTGTGCATATTTCCTTTTGTTCATATTCACATTAAGGAAATCGAAAATAAATACATGCATGTGGCATTGAAAAAGTTTGTGTGTGTTCATAGGAATAGTGTAGGAAAATTTCATTAGATTGTGCTCTTTGCTCTTTGATTAAAAGAAATCTGCTTGCTCTATCCCTAAGTAGCTAGGATTTTCATCGTTAAATTGAATGAGAATAATGCTTATCATATTAGTTGCATTTTATGAATTTCAAACAAATGTGGTGAACCTTGAAAGGCAAATTCTAAAGAATATCAACTTAAAATTTATCTGAATTTACCTAATGGAGCATTGTCACCTAACAAAAAACATTTAGTGGTTCTAGGCTAGAGACGTGTTTCGGCGTCGTAAAACAAAGCAATTGTCGTTAACTTGTCTACAATACATCCCAAGTGTGATACCTCATTCCACCTATGTGAGTATATCGTAGCTTGTCCACGTACCTTTGGGTATATAAGGTGGTGTTACAGTACGTAAAGTAAATGGGAATGCTCTCATTATGCGGTTTTGAATTATATAGCACTTATATGGATTGGGGCTCCACATACTTTCGGGTATATATGGGAGGACAACACTAGGTTGCTATCCATCCTTAGGTAACTGAGTCAGCCGACTTGTACACTGTGATACACCAAACACAACATTCGGGTAGATTGCTTGCCCGTACTTCTCGGTTCGCCGGGAGGTATTCTGCAGTTCACAGTTGCTTCGTAAGCCTTTTGCCTAGATAATCCCTTTTCTTTTGTTATGTTAATTTGATTAAAATAAAATTAATTGACTACGGATAACATCCTCCATGCTCACTCCTTAGTTGATCTTAGGTTGAAACATATGGTGACAAATCCAGATTCCACCAATAAAGAAATTCCTTTCGATGGGAATCCTAGTCCTTTTCCACCTTTCGGAAATATTGGTGCTCCTTATATGGCTACATTGTCCCTTCCGATATTTACCATTGGCTTGCCAGTATGGTTGTTTTCAACCTCCTTGGTTCAAAGTTTCATGATTTCTCCACAATCGAGTACTCCTCCAACTGGACAAAATCAACCTATAGCTGATCCTAAAGTTGACCCTTTGCCTTCTTCCTCAGTTGTTTCTTCCCCCCTTATTCCTCTTCACCTGGTGAAAGTATTGGTACTAGTAACAAGGTGGCTCAGAAGAAGAAGAAAGGGAAGCAGAAGAAGAAGAAGCAAATTCAGTAGAGGGGCAACCAGGAAACCATTTCTTTGAATGCAACATCTGATGAGAATTCGTCTGTCAAGCGTCACAAAGTTCAATATCCATGCAAACTTTGTGCAGGAGATCATTTCTTCAAAATTGTTCTGGTATTCCTCAGATCTTAGAAGAATGGTCTTCCCATTCACATCATCTTGTGTCATCAACTTCTAGAGATCATGTTGGTGACACACCATCAACTAGTGGTAGTAAAGTTCATGGAAAGAAGGATAAACTTAAGTTTCCCTATAAGTTATGTGAAGGGAATCACCCCATTCACCTTTGTCCCTATATGGATGAAGCCAAAAAAGTGTTGGATAACCGTCCAGCTTCACCGTAGTGACTTCCATCTGGTTATAGGAGACTCTCCCTTAATCCTTCACTAGTTGATGAATTGACTGACCAAAATCAACGGTCGATCAAACCCACTCTCTCTGAAAGTGAATCCTATGGGTCTATACCTAACCCAAATCAATAGGTCGAGGAAACAGTTGACTCGATTTCACCTTCAGTTAGTCGTACCTTTCCCGAAAGGAGTGAATATGATACCACTCAGGTTCTTTTCATTTCTTCAGATTCTAATGAGCTTGGGGGAAGTCCTCTTGTTCCATCAAGACAGGAGGAAAATTCTCTTGCTCTTGTAACTCAAGGGGTTAATTCTCCTGTTTCTACAGTAACCCCCTCCAAGTAGTCTGGCCACTTCCTTTGATTGGAATCGACTGACAGGATTCTGTCTTCCTTCTTATGTGCCTTTCCAGATCATAGTACAGGTTTGTAATATGATTGTATCTAGCACTGTTATATATGAAGCTGCATCTATGAGTATCCTTTCCTCAATTTCTTGGCAAGCGCTCGGTTCGCAACCACTGGTGCCTATTACCCAGAATCTGTTGGCTTTTAACAGAGGAACCAGTCAACTATTAGGGATCCTCCCTCAGTTACCTATTACTTTGGGAGGAAAAATCATTTATCTAAATGTGATGGTAGTCATAGGCCCTTTAGATTATAATTTACTTCTTGGGCACAACTATGTTTATGACATGGGAGCTATTATTTCAACACTCTTTCGAGTGATTTGTTTCCCGCATGAAGGCAAAATTGTCATTGTTGACCATCTTTCATTTCTCAGTCCAAATATGGCTTGTAGTCAACCATCTTCCCTAAATGGTTCTTTTGCACCAATGGTATCATCCCCGCCACGGGTCAATTATGCGGAAACCTGTTCCACACCTACATCAACTGAAGATCAATTCAGTGATGTTTTACATCATGTGCTGGGGGCATTGGAACCACATCTCTCCTTCATGACCTCTTATGTGTTGTGAATGAAGAACATGAAGATAGTTCTTTTACTATGTCAACCTCATTAAGAAATGAAACAACTCTCATGAGGATAGTTCCTTGTCATGTGTCAACCTCATTAAATGAAACAAAGGATATAAGCATAGTTCTTTGTCTTGTGTCAAGCTCGTTAAAAAATGATACAAGGAATATGAGGATAGTTCCTTGTCTTGTGTCAAGCGCGTTAAAAAATGAAACCAAGGATATGAGCATAGTTCGTTGTCTTGTGTCAAGCTCATTAGAAAATGAAACAAGGAATATGAGGATAGTTCTTTTACTTTGTTAACCTCATTAAAAAATGAAAAAAAGCTCCCCTAGAGCAAAGTTCCAATTCGATTCTTTTATTAGATCTCGTAAAATCCCAGTCGAGTCTTTCACTTGATCTCGTAAATGAACCTTCATTCCATCCACCTGATACCCATGAGTAGTCTACTTAGGTGAATGTAATGAAGCTTGGGGAGAATGCACCTAGTGGTAAAATTAAGTTTCCCTGTAGGTTATGTGAAGGGAATCACCCATTCACCTTTTTCCCTATCTGGACGAAGCCAAAAAGGTGTTGGATAATCATCTTGGTTCACCAAAACGACTTCCATCTGGTTGCAGGAGACTCTCCCTTTCATCATGTTGGGGGCATGTAAACCAATCTCAAGCATAGTTCTTCGTTTCATGCTTGTGTAAAAATGAAAATGAATCCAAGCATAGTTTGTTGTTTCAAGCTTGTATAAACATGAAACTGAATCCAATCATAGTTTGTTGTTTCAAGCTTTTGTAAACATGAAACTGAATCCAAGCATAGTTCCCTATGGTTCAAGCTTGTGTAAAAATAAACCCATTTTGATTTTAACCCTTGTTATTGCCATTCTATCAGCCTCTTTCGTCAGATGAGCCTTGGTTGTTTTCATCCCATTCCCGCCATCCCTTTAGTTGATCATACATTTTCACTTGGTTGTTTTACCCTTTTTGAGGAACAACTATAATAAGTGGTCTTATTAGCCAGCCTCTTCACATAAATCAACATGTTTTGAGAAGTTCCAACGTCACGGGAACCAGTTGCTACCCTAGACACCACTCGTTCCTCAAAATGGAGTCCTCTTTAAGATCTTTTCAGACTCTCGAAATATGAAACGATTGTCGTTAATGGATTGGAAACGATATCTACTCAGAATAATTTTAACCCTTTGTCAGGCTGAGATAGATTAACTACGAAGAAGGAATACGTTGACTGAACATGGTCAATAGGTTCTCTCCTGTATTGTTTTATGCTTTTTTTAGGCTTGAGAGACAAATCAATGAAAAAGAACTTGTGGAGTTTTCTTTTTGTCCCTTTTCAAACTCTCTAAACATGAAAAGGGCTGAGTTATCTTTCTCGTTAAAATCAACAACGTAAACTTTGAAATGGGTACTGATACTGTTACCCGTTTCGTAGAGATAGCAAAAAATTGACCCAATAAGGGGCGATGTAGAACATACATATTTTTTTTTAGCATAGTTTTTGGCACATTAAATAACTAATACGATTACCCATTTTGTAGGGGTAGTAAAAACATGACCCAATTTTCAAAACTGGTTAAGCAGAATACACTTCTTTTTGTTGGGAGCATATTTTTGACATTTTGAATTTTCTTATGTATCAAATATAAATATTTTTTATTAAATATTAGTGATTTTCATACTTATTTTGAAATGTGTAGATGCAACATGTTGATGCAGCATAACGTTTTTTTAGAGGACTTATTTTTTACACTTTAAATTTATTATGTCCATTTTTTTTTAAAATTATGACTACTTAACGAATTTTCAAGTTGTTTTATTTTTCTTTTTTTAAAAGTTGATTAGTTTAAAAAAAAACAAAAATAAACATATATATATAAAAAGACAAACAAAAAAAATAAAAAATGTTAAA
>APFE031068731.1:0-39372 GCA_000404065.3 Pinus taeda | reverse complement strand
AAGAAATTGAAAATCCCACCAACTCTCCACCCACAAACGGATGAGGTTGCCCAGCAGAGGCAAGAAAAGGATGCAGCTTCCTTACTAATGACATTATACAAGGAGCTCATCCAAACACAAGAAAAGCTACAGGAATCAGAAGCTACATTGGAAGCAGCATTGCAACAGAAGGAGGCAGGGAAATCCTCACAGCCACCTCCAGGAACAATAAATCTTGAGGAAACCCCTCAAGACACTGCTCCTCCCAGCCAACAAGTGCAGCCAGAAGCTCCAACTACCACAGCACCAACCGCCTCAGCACCAACAACAGAGCAGGCTGAAATCCTGGACATGCAGAAGCTGAGGAAAGAAATACAGGTACTGGAGTCCCAGATGTCTGAGCTAAGCCAAGCCCAGGACAGCCTGGCAAAAATAAATGAGAAGTATGATAAATCAAAGCAAAATGTGGCTGAGAGGGAAAGGGAGGTAAAGGCCTTGACAAAGAGGATTGATGAGCTAGAAAAAGAGCTCACATTGGATAAAGTTACAGCAGAGCTCAAAAGGGTCATTTGGACCACCATTGGCCAGTCAATAACAAACCAGTGGGAATATATTAAGGCCATATATGAGCAAGTGGCACTCATAGGCAGAGCACGAAAAGAAATGCAGAGGGCAAGGGCATCTCTAGGCAATATGCCTCAGATTGCCCCCAAGATGATAGAAGTGCTGAACTACAGAACAAGTTCCCAGCTGGTAAGAATGGGGATTGGAAACAGGACTAGACTATCTCCTAATCAGAGTCTGACAATGAGAAACCGATTCAGACCCCTGGACAGAAGAATCCAGGATATGCAAGCTATATCAACAAATTTTCGAACATGTTTATGGCCTTGCAGGACAGGGGGCTCCCCAGCATATTAGATCCTTCAGGAAAATTACTCTCCCATGAGAAATATGTCAAGAGAGTAAGCAATTTTGCAGCAACACAGATTGCAAAGGCGCCTAGTACATCTTCAGAGGCAGGCCCTGTAACAGGGCAAATTCTATTTGATAGAGTAGATAATTTATTTTTTATTAAAAATGAAATTGCACATTTATTTGATGAGCCCCCTCACTTCTATAAGTATACAGAGGCTGATGAGACCATAGGGTCAATTTTGAAACATCAGTTGCCTTCATCAGATACATGGGAGGAATTGATTCGATTACTGTTGAACCAAAGTCAGTAATCGCGGTTTTTTCTTCAAACAAACAGTTTGAATCTCATACACAGCAGGAGAAAGACACATCAGCAGGAATGAAGACAAAGGCTGAGCCAACTCAGCACAGGTAGTCAGGCCACAACAATAGTATCAGCAGTCGCAGGTGGCAGGGCCGAGAAGACACAGAAAGTTGCAGCTGCACAGCCACGTCATTCAGCAGTTATGCCAAGCGCTCAACCGACTCCGTGAGCCCCAAAGGTCAATATTGCTCTGACAGGAGTTAAAGAGCCTTTATAACTCATTCAAGATTGTAATAACTTCTCATCTGCAAGCCCTGTACGAGTAAAAGAAGATATTTGCTCTCTCAGATGACTCAATGCCTGAGATATTTTGTAATAAACCTCTATATATTTCCCCTCGCAGTTGTTAGCAAGGGTTGGACTCCGGATGTAAGAAATCTCCTGATATCTATTCTGTTACTCCTCTATTGTAAATCTTGAGACAACTGATACAAAGGATGATGGGATTTCCAAAAGCATTGTGTTTCTGATGTCTTGCTGGTGTATGGCTGAAAGTTGCAGGATTCCTGTGTATTCCATGGCTCAATAAGTTTTCTCTGTTACTCTCTTGTTATATACTAATAGTTCATTTACTTTTCATATATCTTTTCATGTTTCCGTGTACTCAATATCTAAGTAGCAAGGAAAAAGAATAGCCTTCAGGACTTAATCATTGATTACCCTGAGCTCAATCTAAGCTATTTCATATGTTTTCTTTAGTTATGGTAACGAAAGAGTAATTCTTAAGTGCTGCCTTTCACACCATATCATCACAGTAATCTATTTGTTCAGGAATTCAAGTAATTTGCTCCTAAATAATAGACCTCTCTCCCACTACCCAGCTCAGTGAAGAATTCTTAAATGCTCTTTGGTAGTTGTTTCTCGTTTCACTCTCACAATTTACAGTTTGTTTTATGAAATACATACAGGCCCTGTAATCCCAGCAGCACTTAAGCCAGGATCTCAAGGAAACAACAACTACAGACCCCATTGCCCAATGGATTAGTTTCACCTGCAGAGAACACTCTAAAAGATATCAGAATCATCTTCCCAACCAAACATAAAAGACAATCAAACATTCACTTTATAACTAGCCTAAAAACTCCACTAAAACAATGACAAATCATAAAGAGAGAGCCCTCTCTGATTAGAGCTTGGCTAGAAGCTGTAGTCCAAAGATTGGTTAGTAGTTACCCCAGCCGTATTCCCTTGGGAGTCATAGGGAACAACCTGGGTGTTAACAGAAATTATAGTCTCCTCATGCTTACAGTCTCAACATGCTAAACATAGTCACTGCGTAGGATATTCTCGACATACTTATTGTAATAGTCTCGACATTCATGTGGATGGAGAGATCCAATCTCGACATACTTGTAATGAAGAATATTTACATTCAAAGTCTCGGGATAGTAAGAGAATATTTGTGATCAAACAGAGAACACATTCATAATCTCTCATTTTGAACGTAGTCATAATCGAATACAGTCATAATGAATCTTGATGATCCCACCGTAGCTGACTCAGTCTTGGTGTCACAGTGATGAATAGATCTCCCAGTAACATACTCTATCACAACATACAATCTAGATGAAGTTCTCGGTCTCTGTTTGATGAAGACATAGTTACAAGTATCAATCATGAGAAGATCTCAGTGAAGATGTGACAATGAAGGTGTAGTAATGATGTCGTTGTTATAATTAATATATTAGTGAAGGTGCAACAATAATGACTTCGGTGAAGTAACAATGATGACTTTAGTAGCAATGATGATGATATCAACTATGATGAAGAAGAGGATTGGTGTCTTGGTCTTGGAGTGGCATAATAGGTCAAGGGTCATAGTATTGGTATTCGTCAATTGGAATCTCTCTAAGAAGAATTTTGTGTGGGCTTTCCTTTGCAAGAGGGAGAGGTTTTGGCCTTGGAAAAATGCCAAATATCTTGTGTTCTTGTCTCTTTATTGTGGTAGCTATTTGGTGAACTAAAGAAGACACACTCTAATAATAATAAGTGAAGATTGGAATGAGAAGAAAAAATGAAAACCCCTCACAAATAGTTATCATGCTTAGAAGAATCACATTAACTACATTTTCCCTAGATTCTTCAAGAGGGGTTTGGGGATAATATTAGGAAATACATAATATTAAAATAATATTATGTATTTTTTAATATTTCCCTTCCACTTAGGGATGGAATTTGACGGGCAAATTCCCATCATGGGGTGATTTGACCGTCAAATATTGTTAAAAAATTTGCAAAATTGTCAAGATTCTTCGTTGAAACTGTGAAAATGGGTGGGGAGGTGTGAAAACCATCAAATGTGACGTGTGAGTCTGTTTTGAAATTCCAAACTTGCTTCCACTTACCTTCTAGAGGTTGGGTGGAATATTAGAAAAAGCATAATATTAAAATACTATTATAATTTTCCCCCAAATTTCCGCCAATCTTAGTTCTCAAAATAGTTATTTCCCAATATGAGGGTTGTGGTTTGGAGGAAGATTGGAAAAAAAACATAATATTAAAATAATACCATGTATTTTCCCAATATTTCCCTATATAAGGACAAGCTTGAGGGGATACTGTGAAATACATAATATTAAAATAATATTATGCACACGAGAGTAGAGGTTTGAGAAAAAACTAATATTAAAATAAAATTGTGTGTTTTCCCAATATTCCCATCCACTCCATTGTCAAAATATGAATTTCCCAATATTTATGAGGGTTGGGGTTTAGAGGAATTTTGAGGAAAACATAATATAAAAATAAAATTGTCTTTTTTCAATGTGTTGAGGGCATGGTTTTAAGGGGAATATTGGAAAGTACTTGATATTCAAATAATATTATGTATATGTGGATGGGGTTTGGGGGATATTGGGAAAAAACATGATATTAAAATAATAATATGTATTTTCTCAATATTTCCGTCCTCTCCCACCCTCAAAATCGATATTTCCGAATATTCTCCCTAAATCCTCAGCCTCATAAATCCATTATTTCCCTCGAAATCCCTACCCTTATGGACACTATTTTTGAGGGTGGGATAGCCAAACATATTTAGAGAAAATATAATATTATTTTAATATTAGTTTTTCCTAATATTCCCCATTTCTCAGTTCTCCAAAACTAGGGTAAGGATTTGTGGGGAGTATTGGGAAAAACATAATATTAAAATAATAATTTCTTTTCTCAATATTTTCTCTATCTTCAAAATAAACTTTGCGGGAATATTGAGAAAAACATCATAATAACATAATATCATATATATAGATGCTATTTTTCACATAAAAAGAACCTTACTTTCTTAATTTTAAATGTAAATGGTTAAAAAATTACATAGTTTATTTAGAATTAACTTGTATATATTTGTTTAAATTATAAATTAATTAGGAAAATCAACCTTTATCTTTGTCTAAATGAGAAATGAGAAAGAAAATGTTCCTCTTATAAAAGATAATATAGATATATTTTGAAATAGTAATGCATTTTGAAACTTTCTACTATGGAAAAAAAAACATATTTATGAATGTTATGAAAACTAAAACAAAAAATTGTTATATACTCGAGTCTTAAAAATAAACGTATGATAATTTAATAATGGCCTGACGTAAAGTGTGGATGTTGACAACCAACATCAGATTGTCAAAGAGAAGAAACACTATTACTATTGTGGTAAAGTAGGGCACATTGAGAAGAATTAATACAAGTAGATTGGAGATGTTGTGAAGCAAACTAAAGAGATCAAATATAATAAAAAATATCATCATTAAAAAGTAATGGTAAGGGTGTACTTGTTTCTTCTTTATTAGGACTTCTTCATGCTTTACATGCCCAAGGATGAATTATGGATTCTAGTTTTTCATATCACATGGATAAGGATGCTTCTCGAATAAGGCTAAGAAAGAGAATATATATTTTTAGATGATTATCTCTTCAGTTCACAATGGAATTCCCTATTGGTTTACAAGACACCCCCCTTAATAATACTCTAAAAATGAACACCTTTTTCTCATATCCCCGGAGTACTCATGGTATGGCGATATTTTGATTTACCTCTACAAACATAAATTTGGTCCTCATCTTTGCTAGGATATTTAGATACTTAGGTGTTACTTAAGTTTATCTTAATTAATAGGTCATGGTCTGCTCCGACGCTTACCAGTTGTTTTCTTTCTAGTCCCTGATGATGGGTGGAGTGACCACCCAAAATGTCGGACAGGGTAAACGTCTACACAATTTTCTTTGAAAGGTACAAATAATAAGTTTAATGTGTTTTAAAGTAAGGTTTGTTTCTTTAATATGTTGTAATTAAATACTTCAGTGGTCACAATTATGTTTTAGACATAAAGTGATATGACAATTCATCTTATCTTATAGACTAATGAGACGATCCATTGCTTAGCATCCGATTAGTCCATGATATCTATTAATAGAGCATGGAGGGTTATTTATTGATGATTGGTTGTGAGACATGTTCACTTAATATTTTTTCCTTTTTTTCATTAATATATTTCCTCAAGTGGTTTTGTTGGGTGGGGCAGTGCTCTATTTCCCTATTTGAAGGCTTTATCCACATAAACATTGATGCAATGATCATGGACTTGTGAATGTAAGCAATGGTATTAAGGTGTTAGACCTATGTGGATATGCCTCATTTTTCAAGAAATTTTTGTTGTGATTGCCATTGGAATATTCATCACTAAGCTCCTCACTACATGCTCATAGAAGAATCTTTATTGATGAGGAGCCTATACCATTTTATTCCAATGCTAACTCATGAGGATGCATAATGAGTTGTCAAGAATTGCAATAATGTTTCTTGTGTTGAACAATTATCAAGAATGGATATTTCTTAAAATATTATCTGTGTTGGATACTTTTGACCCTTTCTTTTACATAATTACACTTACGTGGTTAAGTGGTGTGTGAATTGTCAAAATTTCACTACCAAAATATGAGCACCACCATCTCCTTTACATCACATCATCATTGCTGATTCCATTTTCAAATGGGAGACTATTGCATATAAATTCTAGGGTTCTACCTCTTTGCCTTAGTCCACAAACATTGAATAATGACTAAAGAGGGGCATTAATCTTGATCTAAATTGCCTTATAGAAGATAACACTCCTAAGTTCTAATCCAACAACCAATCACAAGCAACCATTTTTTTACAAAATTAAAGTTTTTATCTTTTATTTAGTTATATTATTCAAAACCCCATAAAAATAGAAAAAAAATACAAAAATGATATATCTTACTGTCAAAAATAAAAATTAAACCATTGACACTATTTCATTTATTATGTAGAAGAACGTTCATGGATTATATTTTTGAATTAAACAATTTTCTTGGGATTGTGCCATATTGATAATCTAGAGGCCTAAGTAACAATCCTTTTGTTTTATGTTTTCAAAGTTTATCTAACACCATTTTGAGGGTTTTTAAGGTGTTTTCACAATTTTAAAATTTTTCTATAACAACATCTTTTCAAGGATTGGTAAGGCTCCTTGCTTAGGATTTTGTTAAAAGGGTTGTTTCTAACTCCTTAAATCCTTAGTTATGTTTATGAAGTATTTTAACTACATATTATCCATATATGGACGTGTTTTATGTTTCCCTAAGCGCTGCAAAATGTTTCATCTTGATTAACTCATTTTCCAACTTTGACCGTAGGAAGATTGGACCCCTTTTCATGCAAGTTTGGATCAAATTGTTGTGGCTTATAATTTACGTGCATTTTTATCATAGTTGGGTTGCATTTTCACTCTTACTTTAGTGACCAAGCTCAAAATTCAATTTTTTGATCATCCTAGTATGTTTCCACACTTTTGGGTTGCTTCAAAGGCACTCAAAATATGGTATTTATGTGTTTTCTGGTTATTGTGCAGATTCATAAGTGTAGGATAGAATAAATCTTTCCCACATCAAGTTACAAATCAAGTGGAAACCAAGGTAAAACCATCTCACTTGATGTACGTACCCTTCCCTCACTCTTCAACATCAGGCGTGACCATTTATTTTGTATTTTAGGTGAGCCTTACACGTTGGTTTGTATTTTCTACAATTATCATCCATGTATGAGACTTAGCATTTTTTTGCAATTAACTCTTAGCTTTCATCATACTTAGTATTTCAAGGTAGTGACCTTTAAGCTTGTTAGTGAAGTGTGTGTAGACTGGGGTATCTCACATGAAATTATAAGAGTTGGCCTCAAGTGTAAGGAGATTGTGCTATGATGACAATGGGCGTATATTTTTAGAAACCAAGACAACAAAGTGAATAAGTGTTGTGAGAATTTTAAAAACTTTCTTTCACAAAGTAAAGAATAATAGAACACCAAAAATCTCTTCAACAAAAAATCAATTAAGCATCAACATAAGAAGCATATATGCAACACATAAAGACTTCAATATTTTCTTCAATTCCTTTTACAAAGGTAAGCTTCAAATCGCTGTTACATCAATTGGTAGGCTTCAACCTAATTGAGAGCTACAACCCTCAATATTTTGGTTTCGTAGGCTCCAACCTAAAGGAAGCTACTACTACCTAGTTTACCAGCTGCTATTGAAAGGAGCTACAACCTCTGAGTTTATTAGCTACCACTGAAAGGAGTTACTACCCTTGATTTGCAAGTTGCCACTTTCTTGACCTCCTTGATTCATATTTTATCACATTTTCAAACTCAAATAATGAAGGCCACTCTTTTTCATAAAAAAATAAATATCTCCTCAATCATAAACCTATTCACCACAAAATCCCCTTCAACAATATTTGATTTTTGATCAGTCCACCAATAACAACAACCATCTTGCTAATTCAATTTCTCCTTATAAAGAATAAGAGCTGATATTTTTAGATTTCAAACTGTAGTTAAGTTCAACTCGTAATATATACTTAAAAAAGTTTTTGATCTCATTATATTCATGTTTGTCAATTTCTTTTAAGTCTCATTAATGTGGCATGGTAGTCTTCAATCTCTGCTCCGTTGTCATGATCTCAAACTCCGAGTTAATCCGTTGATTTTCACAATTCTGGTAAGTTATAGGATTTAGCAAAGAATTTGTCTCTTGTTCTAACTTTGGCTGACTACCATATTTAACATATCTCCCTAATATTCCACCTAGGCTTCCAACTTATTCATGTCTTGTTCCACCAACTTTAGTGCATTTCTAGTTTAGTCCTACAACACCAAATATGGCCTAGTATGCCATTTTTCAAAGTTACTGAGTCATTCATGTTAGGCCCTCATGCATAGGCCCCTTTATTTATATAACCACAACTATCGACTCACTTATTCATTCTAAACTTACACCCATAGGCGCTTAACCACATGCATCAAACCTTCTGCGCCCTCGGTCACAAAACCTTCTCACAAAATTGAGTTATGGAGGAGCCTTTAGCCCCTAGTCCCATTTCCCTGGCGTTTTCAAATGCGCCTTGTTTCAGAATTGTTGGGGTAAATCCTCAAGGGTGATGTGTCCTTCGTTGGACCACCATGCTTTAACTGTTTAATCATCTCTTGAGCTTGCGAATCTTCTGTGTAGATTCCTTTTCCACCACGCTTTCCAACTCATCTGGATGCCTTGTCACCTAGGAAATAAAACTCAAAACTCCCTTGGAAACCACTAAGGTGAAATTGCTGGGATTACATGTCTTCCACGTTGTTTTCTACTTGCACACAATTTCCACATGTCACTCATTGATTGGTTCCATGTGTCACTTGTTTTTGACCCACTTAGCCACCTAAAAATGCCAAAGCATCATGCCATATGTCATTGTCCTAGAGTGCCATGTGTCCTAGGGATTTAAGCACTCATGTCATGCTAACGTCATGCTCTGGCTTTGAGCTTCTTACATATTGTGATATCATCCTGCCCCTGTGGCTACACTACGGATACATGTTAACTCCGCCGTCCAATAATAATGGGCCAAGTGTCCTCCTGTGATTTTTCCACGCTCTAAAATAGCCATGTAACCTGTACGGTGGAACACCCTTTATGTTTCATTGATTTTCCTTTATAAAGTTTAAGGTTGGGACCAGAAATATGGAAATAATAGACAAGAATCTTCTCATTTCCCCAGAGCCATCTCCCTAGAAATAAAACTTGGAGCTCCTTTGGATCTCATCGGGGAGAAACTACCAGGGTTACGTGTCAAGTGGGGTCCATGCACTTTCCATCTTGAGCTTTCCATTGTCCCACTTGCGCACCCATGTGGCTGCTATAGCCATGCTACAGTGCCAGATAACCCTTGGAGTGTTGGATACTTGTTAAACCATGTTCAAGTTCATCACCTGAATTGATTCTGGTCATCAATTTGGATCATTCCACACCATTAGATCACTTTGGGTGCAAAACAACGTGTTAACCATCGCACAATTATCTACCCAATAGTCATTGATCCATCATCACTTATGCGATCTGCCCATGGGCTAGGCCACCATTTAACTGTCGACCTTCTCCAATAGCTCCGCCAAACTTGGAAAAATGCCAAAGCATGTCAAAGTCTGTAGATAGATAACCCTAACACCAAATTCAACTCTACACCTTAAACCTTTTGACCTTAAAACATTGACCTGTAATGTATTTTGATCTAGGAAGTGTTTTTTAGACGTCAACATACCATTGGAAATCTTATTCTGAGAACTATCCAACTACACCATTTCCAAGAGCTTCTGAGCTAATCTTCTAAGACAAAAACTAATAAGAAGATGTTGCTCCAAAAGCCACTGCTTCACTAATCTTCCTGTATAAAAATGATCTTGACCAATCCATGACTTCCTTTGACATCCTTTGACAATAATGACAACACATTTCTAACATTTCCCCCCCTTTGCATTGATGGAAACACCAAAAGTGTTGGAAATAATCATAAAAACATGGGTTATGTAAAACATGTAAAACATGTAAAACAATGAAAACATACATATAAGTATAAGAATAATAATTCTTGCAACACCTATTTCAACACTTGTTTCTGCACTAGTTAGTTCAATTCTCCATGGAATTATTTGGCACTTTACTTCTTATCATAATTAAGTAGTGTTTTTCTTCTCCCCCTTTGACATCAATGGAAAAGAAAATAATATGCTCCCCTTGCAACCAATATTCCCCTATCATGCTGATTCTATGGACCTAACAACTCCATTTTGATATGCTAAGTGCTTGTTAGTTTCCTTTCTTCCTCTTGGGGAAGATTTAGTGGAGGGAGGTAAGAGGAACTACTCCCAATCTTTGATTTAAGTACTCAAATTAATCCCTTGGGAAAGGTTTGGTGAATATATCAACTACCTGCTCTTTTGTAGGTACATACTTGAACTTTACAATTTGATTTGCAACTTTCTCTCGTAGGAAATGGTGCTTGATTGGAATGTGCTTTGTCTTGGAGTGAAAAACTGGGTTCTTGGACATGCTGATTACACTTGTGCTATCACAAATGACTAGGATTGGATGGTAGTAATTATTACTTGCACATCTTGTAAAGTATGATTCATCCATAATAGCTTAGTGCAATAAGAAGTTGTTTCTATGTACTTTTCTTCAACAATAGAGAGAGAAATTGAAGCTTGCTTCTTGCTCAACCATGAAATAAGTCATTCACCAAGAAAGAAAGCACCACCACTAATGATTTTTTGGTCATTTGCATCACCTGCCCAATCAACATTAGTGAAAACAATTAGTGATAAATATTTACCTTTGGGGTACCAAAGTCCATAGTCTATTTTGGCTCTTAGATATCTGAGAATCCTATTGGATGAGAGGAGATAACTTTGTCTAGGGGCTGCTTGAAATCTTCCAACAATACCAACTGCCTAAATGGTGTTTGGTCTAGAGGCTATCAAGTATAAGAGGCTACCAATAATATATCTATATAAATTCTAATCCACCTTTGGTGATTCATTAGTCTTGCTAAGTTTGCAAGTTGTAACCATTGGAGTGCTTACCAAAGGACATTTCTCCATGTCAAACATTTTCAAAAATTCCTTGAGATATTTGCTTTGTGAGATAAAAATTCCTTTCGAAGATTGTGCAATTTGTAAACCAAGGAAATAAGAAAATTCTCCAAGCATAGACATCTCAAATTTGACCTTCATATTAGACGCAAAACTCGAAAAAATAATATCATCAACATAGACAACCAATATTAACATTTTTCCATCATTGGATTTCACATACGAATTTTTGTTAGTTGTGCCTCTTTTAAACCACACTTCAACAAAAAACTATCCAACTTGGAGTAACAATCCCTTTGGGATTTAATAGGACCATACAAGGATTTTTTTAGCTTAGAAACATAATTAGCTTTATCTGATAGTTTAAAACCACCAGGATGCTCAATATATAATTCTTCTTGTAATTCTCCATTTAAAAATGCAGATTTGACATCCATATGATATATTTTAGATTTCTTGAAACTAGAAAAATCCAAAAACATGCGAATTGCTTCTAATCATGCAACAAGAAAAAAATATCATTAAAATCCAAACCTTCAATTTGTCCATAACCCTTGTAATCTAACCTTTCTTTGTTTCTTACAACTTTACCATTTCCATTCATTTTTTTCTTGAAGACCCACTTCGTGGAAATAACATTCTTATTTGTTGGTCTTGTAACAATACCCCATGTCTGATTTTTCTATATTTGATAAAGCTCTTTGTTTATGGACTTTAGCCAATTTTTATCTTGGATGCCTTGAGAAAAATCCTTTGGTTCCATCATAGATAAAAAATCTATATGCGCTTGAGTAGGGGGATTTATTAGCCTTCTTGTCTGAGCACCTATATTCAAGTCACCAACAATTTGGTCAGTTGGGTAGTGTTTTTTCACATACCTTGCAGGATATTTGGATTGTGGAATAAAGGGTTCTTCAATGTCTCCATCTTTAAATGGATCATCAACCTTCTCATCATTATTGACTGAATCATTGGAGTTGATATTCAATCGATGATCTTCTTCAAAATCAATGTGCTCATCAACTTTAACATAGACACAATCAATTTTTTTTCTTGTATTATTATTGTAGCATCTATATCCCTTGATGTTTTGAGAGTACTCGAGAAAAATACCTTCATCAACTCTTGCATCAAACTTACCAAGATTTTCATTGTTCTTCTTGATATAACACATGCATCTAAGTACTATGAAGTTATTGTGTTAGGTCCCTATACTACTAGTGTAACCCCTTATTGTTATTAGCTCAACCCCCTTATTATATTGTTGGGCCCATGTAGTCCCCATATTGTTATTATTGTGAACCATAGAAGCCCACTATTGTTATTGTTGTTCCCTTACATTATTATTTTTATGTCGACTCTAATTATATTATGACCCCTTAGACTCCTATATATAGAAAGGAGGTATTGTCATTTGTATCATCCAAGAATTGTTCATTTGTGTAATGTAAATGAGGTTTCCCCCTCGAAGAGATTGCTATGGAAGCCACTGATCTATCTTTTCTATCTTTTTGTGAGCTGGTTTCATAACATTTGGTATCAGAGCTTTGGATTCTAGGGTTTCACTGCTCCAAACTGGTTATCGTGGAATTTTTGATATATATATATTTTTTCTACAAAGTTTCAGAAGCTAAAAAAAAGAACCCATTTGAACAGAAATCGTTCTAAACCTCAGGTCTGAATTTCAGATCTTGTCTCGCTATATTTTCGTAGATATGATCTGAGGAAGTTAGGGTTTTTGCAAGCTCCAGAATTCCATCTCAAACAGAGCATCGTGGAATTTTCACTATAATTTTTTTTTCTACGAAGGTTCAAAATATAAAATTAAAACCCATTTGAGTGAAATCGTAGTGACACTTAGGCCCGAATTTAAGATCTTGTTTCGCTACATTTTCAAAGATATAGTCTAAGCCATTTAGGGTTTCTGCAAGCTCCCGAATTACATCCCAAACAGGTGACCTAGGGAAAATCATCATAACTTTCTTTTTGAGCATCAGATTGAAATTTCGCAAGAAGTGATAGAAAGAGGATGGATTGTAGTTTTCTGTGTATCAGTTTCAGGTCCGAAGGTTGAAACGATGGCACACGACAATTCGTACAAGTTCGCTCTACTGAAAAAGTATATAATGAGGTCATCTTGGGATATTGGGCATAACTCTTTCTTGGAGAATCCAATTTCGATCAGACTGGTGGCATTGGAAAGAGAATGCAGAGGGATACTGCAGGTCACAATTTTAGACCTTGAAGATCCAAACATTCAGTGATGCAATAGATTCAAGGTCGAGCTCCTAAAATCAAGAAAAAGCGATATGAGGAAGTTTGATGGCAAGGATCCAGTAAATTGGATACTACAAATGGAACAATGTTTCGATCTACATGATGTACAACTGTTACAAAAGGTACATATTTCATCTTTATACTTAGAACCAAATCAATTTGTATGGTATAGAGGGCTTTGTTCTCGTAAACCACTTGTCACTTGGTCAATTTTCACAGAGGAAATGATAGCACATTATGAGGATACAAAGAGCAACATCTTGTTTAGCCAATTGATAAATCTCAAACGAAAGGGTTCAATGGAAGAGCACATTGAGGACTTCCAAAAATTGAATATAATGGTAAATGATATTCCAGAGAAGCAAATGATTAATCTCTTCATAGGGACTTTAAAGGATAACATTCAACATGAGGTTTGTCTTTGGGAACCTGATTCATTGGAGAAGGCATTTAGGTTGGCAAGAAAAATTGAAAGCGGAATTATGGAAACAAGGAATCCAACCACTCACAACTATAAATATGGATTTTTTTTTTCTCCTAGCCTTCCATAACCTACAAGTTTTACATCACAACAATTGGAAGAAAAAAGAGAGAAAGGGCTTTGTTACAGTTGTGATAACAAATACACTAAAGGTCATAAGTGTGCTGAGAAGAAATTATTTTACATAGATTGTGAAGAGGAGGAAGAAAATGATCAATAAATGTCAAAAGAAGAGGATATACACCAGGAACCAACCCTAGAGAAAGAAGAAATGAATCCGACCATATCTTGTGAAGAATTGGCAAGAATTACCACTCCTCAAACTCTCAATATAGAAGGACATATCAAGAAGAAAAAGGTTGAAGAAGTGAAAGATCACATCGAGCATCAAGAAATGAATCCGACCATATCTTGTAATGCATTGTCAAGAATTAACACTCCAAAAACTCTCCAGATATAAGGACATATCAAGAAGAAAAAGGTTCAAGCAGTGAAAGATCACATCGGGCATCAACAAGAAGTTCTCCAACTTTTAAAGGATAACCCCACTTTCGTGCAGAATTGAATGAAACAATAGGTAGATCAACATCGTAGTGAAAGAAGTATTGATGTAGGTGATTGGGTAATTTTATGAATACAACCATACAAACAAATGTCCCTCAAGCAAGCTAAGAAGCATAATAAATTATCACCAAAGTACTGTGGTCCTTACAAGGTGCTGCAAAAGATTGGTACTATGGCATACAAATTGGAGCTTCCGGCATCTTCCTGAGTGTCCCCAGTTTTCCATTTTTCATGCTTAAATAAGGTTATAGGTGACAAGCTCCCAGTTCAAACAATACTGTCAGAACTTGACGAGGAAGGAAAAATCATATTGGAACCTGAAGCAGTCATGAAAACAAGAACGCGATAGCCATGAAATCGATCAATTTCAGAGTATCTTGTCAAGTGGAAGAACTTACCTGTTGAATATTCCACATGGTAGGACAATAATTTTATACAGAAGCATCCAAAACTACTCAAGCATTGAGGACAACACTTTTTGAAGGAGAGGGGCATGTTAGGTCCCTATACTACTAGTGTTACCCCTTATTGTTATTAGTGCAACCCCCTTATTGTATTGTTGTGTCCATGTAGTCCCCATATTGTTATTATTGTGCCCCATAGAGGCCCACTATTATTATTGTTGTGCCCTTACATTATTATTGTTATGTCGGCTCTGATTATATTAGACCCCTTAGACTCCTATATATAGAAATGAGGTTTTTTCATTTGTATCATCCAAGAATTGTTCATTTGTGTAATGTAAAGGAGGTTGCCCCATCGAAGAGGCTGATTTTGAAGTCGTTGATCTATCTTTTCTATCTTTTTGTGAGCTGGTTTCATAACATATTGACTGTAGCTAGTTTGCCATACCATAGCTGATATGGGGTTTTATCACTATTTGGTCTGAAGTGTGCCTTGTTTAAAATCACCACTATTGTGTGAATTAATTTATCCCAAAATATCTTCGGTATACTTCTTTCACCCATCATAGCTCTAGCCAACTACTAGACAACTCTGTTGGCTCTCTCTGCTACTCCATTATGATTTGGAGTCTTTGCTTTGTAAACTATCTTTTGATGCCTTGTTCTTTGTGAAAATCATCAAATTCTTTGGAGGTAAAATCTTCGCCATTATTAGACCTTATACACTTTATTTTACAGTCCGTCTCATTCTCAACCACGACCTTAAAGTTCTTGAACTTTTCAAAGGCCTTTTATTTTTCATTTAAAAAGGCGACCCATGTCATTTTGCTAAATCATCAATGATAAGCATGAAATACAATTTTCCTAAGGGTGGCTAAATTCTTGAAGGACCACACAAGTCCATATGTACCAATTTCTATGTCCTGGTTGATGAGTTCTCCTTGGACTTGAGTTGTACTCACACTTTTTTTCCTATTTGAAAAGTCTTGCAAATAATGTTCTCTATCTTAGAAAACTTTGGCAGATATTTGACATCATTCTTCTTGCGCAATTTGAAAATCTAATTAATGTATAAATATGGTTATAGAATTGCAACTAATCAAGAAATTTAATCTAAATCAAGAGACACAATTCTACTCTACTGATCTGTGGAAATTAATTCATAATTTAGAAAAACATGCATCAATCACATACACAATTACACAAATTTATTTAGGGGAAACCATATGATAAAAACCCCTTAAGCCTACTTGCATCAATCAAATGAATATAAAATGTATTATAATTGCTTGCTCGCTCTGAGCTCAACCTGCAAAAGAATAACTGTTCTCTTTGCTCAATGAAAATCTCTGACCCAGACTTAGTCAATTTCAGCCTCCACCTGAGCTCCTATTTCCTTGGGAAAATCCTGAGGAATTAGGCCCCTATTTTTTGGGAAATTTCCTTCAATTTATTACGCAATTCACAAGTATTTATCATTGATTGCATGCAACACCTGTACACTCAAGACTAGTCTACAACTAATGTTACACTGCCTTGGAATATCCACCACAAATAAGAAATTCTAATTCCTTGAATGCATGAGATATTTTTGGTTGATTGATTAGTTAATGGGATTATCACCTAATTAGACTATTGTCCCACTGCACAACTGATCTCATGACTAGTTCTATCAATAATTGGAACTAGTTTAATTGAATATAACTGGAAATAATTGAACTGGATTGCTATAAATTAGCAATCACACATGCATAATTGAACTCTAAGCCCTCTAACTCAAATTTATTGAGCTAACTGATTAACAAGATCCATGTCACCTCAGTTAACTACTTCCAAGTTGTCTGCTGATGTGGAAATTTTGAATTTACTCAATTTGACCTAGGCAAAGTCAAACTGAGCCTTCTTTGCTACACTTCTCAACACCCCCTCTTAGCAAGAAAGGGATTATCAACCACCCCTATCCTGCACCCGTGGAATTTGAACTTCCTTCTTGACAAAGCCTTTGTCAAGATGTCAACATCTTGTTCCCCTATCAGAATGTATTGTAGCAACATTATCCTCCTCTACACACAGTCCCTTAGATGATGGTACCAAATATCCATATGATTGGATTAATTGTGAAATAATAGATTCTTAGGGACCTTAAGGCAACTCTAATTATCAAAATAGATCATAGTTGGATCCATCTCCTAACCAAATAGTCCCACAAGTACCTTTCTCATCCAAATCGCCTCACATGTTGCTTGACTTGCAGGCATGTATTCAACTTTTACTAAGGTAAGCGCCAAAGACCCCTGCTTCCTGTTTTACCAAGAAATTGTTATGGACCCAACATTGAAAATTCCATACGATGTACTCTTTCGTTTAGATGGACTCCCTGCCCAATCTGCATCTATGAAGCCACACAACTTCACTCCCTATGTCCATTTGTACCATAATCCATACTAGGTAGTGTCCCTGAGGTACCGTAAAACATGCTTAGTTTCCTTCCAATACAATTTGGTCAACCTAACCATAGCTTGGCTCAACTGGTTGACTACATAGCACATATTTGGTCGTGTGTTTACAAGCTACATTAGTGAGCCCACTAGCTACTGGTAAATGTTAGCATCAACCTCTTCACCTGAAGTGGCATTCTCCTTCCTCCAGTTGGTCTCTAGAGGTGTTTCCATGGGATTACAAATATCCATGCAAAATATCTACATTATCTCGATGGCATACTTTCCTTGAGACACAAACAATTCCCCATCACCTTGCCATACTTACAACCCGAGGAAGTAGTGCATGAGACCCATGTATTTCATCTCAAATTATTTCTTGAGATGCTACAATGATGATCTTCTTTCTTCTGTCTAGTAATAATGTCTCATATTCACCTTAGCTCTGATACCATGTTAGAAAATCAAAGGTAAAGTAGATTTTCTTACATGGAAATTACTTGTGAGAGTTAATCTTCTTTTGTTATTTATTGTTTCTTCTTCATTAAGTAATTGCACAAATTATTCTTCCAGGATTACAAAGAAGTAAGAGACACAAAGATTTAGGCTTTCAAGCCAGGGAAAAACTAAACAATCCTCTTCTTATTGAATCAATTCAAAATTAGATATACAAACCCAAACCAAATAATTCCTCCAATTAATCCCTCCTCCAACAATCAAAGTCAAATACAAGCTTATGTGAAAATCAGATCATTGTTCCAATGTTTAGAGGAATTTCCGTCTTGTCAAAAATTGTAGGCTTCTTCAGATTTTCGATCTTTGTTACAGATTGTAGTCTTATTCAATATTTTAGTCCTGTCACATAGTTTTAGGATACCCGCATGTATGACTATAATTAAATTAGAATTAGGGTTCAATCTTCTTGTTCTTTGACTCTCCTTTGTTTCCTATGAACTTCAACTCAATTATTCTCATTTTCAATTACATAATATACACTTGATTCTTAAGATTATCTGCTTTCCTTGGACATCGAAGTTACCTCTTTATATAGATGTCTATAATGGTGATGTAGGCCGACTTTACAAAGGGAGGGCTGACTTGGAGGTTTTACAACAAATTTTACGAGAATAAAAAAATGATTTATCTTTCCTTACAAATGTGAATTTTGACATGACTCTTTTACAATTTTCTTTGACTCTTTTTGACTCTACTGAGCATGAAGAACATGCTAGATTAAAATATAAAAATAAAAATTAAATTCAATAATAAAATTTCCTTTCATCATGAAGACTGACACTAGTTACATTTTCGAATGCTAAATTTTGATGAACTATGGATTGCTTGTACTCAATAAGGATAAAGACGCATATCAAGAGGAATGATTCAAAGATCTGAAGAAGGTGTGTCTCAAGCTTATGTAGCACATTTCAAGAAAGGTGCAGGAAGAAAAAATTTGACTTCCAAATAAGAAATGGAGGAAGAAGGAATGAAGGAAGAATATCTGGAGAGAGAATATCCACTCAAGGAAAGAGAGACATGTCAAAGGATTAATGCTATAATTTTCATAAATTTGGTTATTATAGAAGCACTTTTCCTGAAAGATCGAATGATATAAAGAGGAAAGGAAACCGACATGCTACTGCAAAAAACTTGGATGAACTTCCAAAGAATCCTAAGAATGGAGGTCCAGGTAATAAATAATTCTTCTATTTTTATACTCTTACTGGTTATGTTGTAGATAGTGAAGACTTGTGTCTACTAGGTAGTGGTACCTCAAGACACATGATTGGAGATAGAGATGACCTCACAAGTTTGATGGAAAGAAGATTATCACAAAAGGTGGAACTTGGAGACAAAGTTATGCAATTAAAGGCATTGAGAAGACATCCATTGAGTTAGAATCAGGTGATAATGTTCATCTTAACAACATATTATATGTACCAGGTTTGAAGGAGAATTTGGTTTCTATTTCATTCTTGGAAGATAAAGGAGATAGAGTAGCTTTTGTTGATGGAAAATTTCTTGTTTCACTCAAATAATTTAGAATAGATTCCGCTAGAGTGATTAGAGTTCGCGAAGGAAGGTTTTATAGACTTTTGAAATAACCTACCCAAGAATTTGTACATAATGATATTAATCCATGTGAGTTGGTATAGAATATATGGTCAACGTCACTGTATGTTTTTTCTAGCCTCAAAACAAATGGTTGCAGGTGTTCTATAGTTGTAGGTAGAACATGATGAAGTATGTAAAGTATGTGTGAGTGGGAAGAACGCCAAGAACCCTTTTCCAATAAGTAAAAGTAGATCTAAGGAAATCCTAGGTCTGGTACATTCCGATGTATGTGGTTCGATGCCAGTAAAATCTCTTGGAGGACCCTTGTACTATGTAATATTTGTTGATGAATTCTCTCACAATACGTGGATTTACTTCATGAAGACGAAGGATGAAGTCTTTTGGAAGTTCTAGGAATTCAAGGTTGAAGTAGAAAACTTGAAGGGAAAGAATATCAAGATCCTAAGATATGATATGGAGGAGAATACACTTCCATGGAGATTGTTTCCTTTTATAATGAAGCTAGGATTAAGAGGGACTCAATAGTCCCTTACAATCCACAACAAAATCGAGTTGCTGAAAGAAAGAATAGATCTAATGACAAATATGTGAAGGAAATGATGCATGATCAAGACCTGCCTATGTTTCTATGGAGTGAATCATCTATGGTAGTCGTATACATTCAAAATAGAAGTCCTCAACGAATTTTGGAAGAAAATACTCCTTAAGAAGCATTCATCAAACAAAAACTTTAGGTTACTCATTTGAGAATATTTGGTTGTCCTGTTTATAATAGTGTACCAAAAGATAAGAGAAGGATGTTAGAACCTTCAAGAGAGAAAGGAATATTTAATGGATATAGTGATTCATGAAAGGCCTATAGAATATATGTTCTAGGACAAAAACATGTTGAAGTTAGTAGGGATGTGAACTTTGATTAGAATGTGGCCTATTGGAAATTCAAAGAAGTCCCTAAGGAATCTGATGAGGACGAACAACATGAAGCTCCCAAGAAAGAAGAAGATTTTGGTCCATCAAATCCTTCAGAACATCCTGTTAATCATCAAAAAAAGCTAGAAAGGCCTAAGGATCAAGTCAACCTGGTTGTTTTTCTTGAAATCAAGAAGAGGCCAACTTGGCTAAGATCCACTTTGTAGGAAACATAAGGAAATGCAACAACACATGGCTCCTTTAGGGAAAGCAAGAGGACAAATATATATTCTGGATATGTAGCTTTAATGAATAATTTTGATTGATGATGAATCTTCCACCTTTGAAGAAGTAGCTGGGCCAACAAGTTTTGAAGGATATGATGTTGGAAGAATACCAATCGATTATGGAGAATGATGTATGGGAGATTATTGCTAGACCTGAAGGAAAATTAGTGATTTCCTCTGAATGAGCATACAATATCAAGCATGTAGTGGATGGAAGTATAAAAAAATACAAGGCAAGGTGTTAAAATTTGGGTACCAGAGGACAAGTGGTTCCCTAAGGCTTTGATCTTTGGTCTAGAGAAAAGTGTCCAAATGTATTTGTACTTTTCTCCTAAAGTGACTTTATAAGTGGTAAAGGCAATTTAATTTAAAAGTGACTTCATAAGTGGTAAAGTTACATTCTAATTTAAAAGTGACTTTATAAGTGGTAAAGTTGCATTCTAATTTAAAGGTGACTTTATTAAAGTCAATGAAGAATTAGAAAGTGAAAAAGTGACTATGGAAATAAAAGGCTAAGTGGGTCCTTATTTAAGTGGGTGAGTTAAAAAATAGAAAGTGAGAATTAAATGCACATTTATTCTCATCCCTAGATCTAAATGAATATCAACCATTAGATCTTAGGGTAACCCAAAAGGTCATTTAGAGAGTAAAAGGAGAAGAGAAGAGAAAAATATCGATTCATTCTTTCATGAGCATTTGAGAGAAAGAGAAGAGAGAGCAAGGAGAAAATTTCTAAGTAGTGAGGAAGTGAAGGAGAGCAGCAAGAAGATATTTCAACAAATTTGGGCAACAACATTTATTGGCATGCATCCCAAGGAAAAACTGTACAACAGGAGAAAGGCACAAAAATCGAGGAAGAGGGACAACAACAAGGCATGAATTCCAAGGCAAATTTGGGCATGATTTTCGAGGCAGCCGTACTATTGAAATCCGTATGGTCCATACAGTCTGTAAAACAAGTTTTAGGCACATTTTTTGAGGCAATCCGTACAACATTTAATGTTGTTTTATTGCTGGAAAAATTTCCGTTTTGGCTATTTGATGATTGGCATGATTTTTGAGGCGAAGTTCAAGCACGAAAATTGAGATAAGTTGTAATTTGTGGTTTCTATAATTTTTACTGTGTATTTCGGTTTCTCTGTAGAAGCATTTTCAGAAATAAAGAAGAGCTCTCAAACTAGTTTTCCCCAAGAGTTGTAGGGGGTTTTTCTTGGGTCACATTGACAAAAAATCACTGTGTTATTTTCTGTGTGTGGCTGTCATAATTTTGCTGTGTTTTCTTTATGCAATTTCAGTAGTTGTGAAATCTCTAAATTTGTGTTTTCAGAAAATATTGTCATTTCCATATTTTAGAATTTTTTTATGATGCTTGGATTTGAAACTAAATCCATGGTGTGATAAGGAAAACTGATAACCGGAGTGGGGGTTGAAATTTCTTCATGGTATCAGAGCTTGGTTGGCTGAAAAGTGCAGTGTGGGACAACAAAGTGAAAATTACAACAAACTAATTTTTACACAAAAAACAGAAACCTTTACCACAGATTTGAAAATTTCAGTTTGGTAGGAAGGCAGAACAACTACAGTGCATGGAAGGAGAGAATCCAGAGCATCTTTGAGGAAGCAGAAGTCTGGGGCATTATGGTAAATACCACACAAAACCTAGTAGCAGTACCTGCTGACCCTGTACAATTGGCAGAGTTTAAAAAAAATGGTAAGGCAAAAGGATTGATTCTAGAAGGAATCAAATATCATGTCATTCCTCATGTGAGAAGAAAGACTTATGCACATGAGATGTGGACAAACTTGAACAGTCTTTACAAGAGCTCAAATGAAAATAGAAAAATGGTCCTAAAGGAGAAACTAAAGGCCATTGAAATGGCTAAGACTGACAGTGCTACAACATACCTCACAAAGATCACTTCAGTGAGAGATGAGTTGGAAGACGTAGGTGAGACCATTGCACCCACTGAGTTGGTGAGGATTGCTTTGAATGTTCTTCCCAAGACATGGGAGAATTTTATGGATGGCATTGTTGCACGGGAAAACCTTCCCGACTGGGAGAGGTTGTGGGATGATTGCATTCAGAATGAGATTCAGGATGACTATGTGGCATTGTTAGCAAGAGACAAGAAGGGCAGAGGAAAGAAGCAAGCTTCCAACAGTGGAGGCAAAGGCAAAGGTAAAGGCGAGCAACAGAACAAGGAGAAGGACCATTCCAAAGTCAAATTTTGGAATTGTCAAAAATTGGGACACTATGCTATTGTGTGTTTGGAGAAGAAGAACAAGAAAGGGAAATACAAACCCATGGAAGCTTCTGCAGAGATAGAGAGCTTCTTACAGAGCTTTGATCGGGAGTTTGGGTTCATAGCTTGTGAGGCCACTAGTGCAGGATCACCTGCGATACAGGTTCATAGGGAGTGTGCACTCCGCGCTACTAGCAAAGCATCTTCTAGCAATTGGTAAGTTGACAGTGGCACTTCCTGCCACATGACAGGAGTCAAAGAGTACTTCTCAGAGCTTTAAGAGGATGATACTGAAATGGAGTAGTACTTGGTGATGACAGCATTGTTAGAGCAGTCGGTGTGGGGAAATTGACCTTTGATAGGGGACCCAAACCTCCCTTGAAAGTGTCAGATGTTCTATATGTGCCTGGAATGAAGAAGAACCTGATATTCATCTCAACACTTGAGGACATAGGGTATGATGTGTTGTTCAGGAGAGGGCATGTGCTTATATATCCTAGGGGAACTCTAGCTTCTTTAGCTAGAGTGATTGGTGTGCGCCATGCCAAGGTGTACAGGTTCTCATTCCAGCCCTTGATGGCATTGAGTAGCAGCACTTGAGATAGGACCGACAACAGATCTAGTAGGTCAGAATTGTGTGAGATTTGGCATCGCAGGATGGGGCACATGTATCATGGGGCCTTGAGTACACTGTGGGAGATCACCACTGGTGTGCCATATTTCAGTTTTGATCAACTTGATGTATGCAAAGGATGTTCTATGGGGAAGTTTTCCAGATCTCCTTTTCCCAACAATGACAATAGAGCAACCGTGATCCTTGACTTGATTCATACCGTTGTGAGTGGTCGGATGTCTCATGTATCCTTGAGTGGCTATGAGTACTATGTTTTATTCATTGATGACCACTCCAAGAAGACCTAGATTTATTTCTTGAAGAACAAGAATGAGGCCTTCGAGCAGTTTCAAGAGTTCAAAGATCTTGTGGAGACCCAGACAAGTAGGAAGATCAAGGTCCTCAGGTCGGACCATGGAGGGGAGTATACCCTTGGTGAGTTTGTTGATTTTTGTGCTGAGGCATGCATTAGGAGGGAGTTCACAGTTCCTTACAACCTCCAACAGAATGGGGTCATGGAGAGGAAGAACAGATCCATTGTAGGGGTTGCCAAAGCCATGCTTCATGATCAGGGGTTACCTTTATTTTTGTGGGAAAAGGCCTACAACACTGCTGTGTACTTGTAGAATAGGAGTCCACATCATGCCTTGGGGGATGTGATTCCAGAGGAGGCGGTTTTTAGGAAGAAGAATGATGTTGGGCACTTTAGTATCTTTGGGTACCTTACATATTCCTATGTCCCCAAGGAGAATAGGACCAAGCTAGAGCCCACTGTAGACAAGGGCATCTTTGTGGGTTATAACGAGACCACGAAATCTTATCAGATTTATATTCCTATGTAGAGGAAAGTGGTTTTCAGGCGGGATGTGAAGTTCGAGGAGGAGAGAGCTTTCAGGAGGTCATGGGAGTTAGAGTATTCAGAGTCACCAGACCCTTAGGAGCAACTAATTCATTCACAGGGATCTAGTGGTCAGGAATCAGGAGATACATTGATTACAGTGTTAGGTCCATTAGTGAGCAGTGGCTCTCAGAGTCAGGTGGGTGATTCTTTAGGTAGCATGCATGACAGTCCATAGAGCAGTTCATAGGGTAGTCCACTAATGGACAGTTCACAAGGTACTTCAACATCTACAGGCACAGATTCAAGCATGAAGTTAGTTCGTAGGCCTTCAAGAGTTCAGGCTTCTGATGATGATGAGGATTCTTTCACTTCGGTGAGAGAAGTATGCTCAGGGAAGAGGAAGCCCAAGTGGCTTCAAGATACCTTGCCTGAGGCCACATCAGTTGCTGGGCCAAAGAGATAAGTTAGAGAGAGTAAACCACCTGGGCAGTTCTGTAGTTACATGGAATTGGTAACAAGCATTATTGACTCCGAGCCTTCTAGTTATGTGGAGGCATCCAACCAATAGGTCTGGAGAGAGGCCATGATGGAGGAGTATTCTTCTATTATGAAGAATGATGTTTGGGAGGTAGTGCCGAGGCCTGAAGGTAAATGAGTTGTTACTTCCAGATGGTTCTACAAGATAAAGCATGCTGTAGGTGACAACATCGAGAAGTTCAAGGCTCGATTTGTGGTGAGAGGGTTCTCATAGGTAGAGGGAGTTGACTATGAGGAGACATCTGTTCCCATAGCTCGGTATACATCTATTTGCTCCATTATATCGATTGCAATGGATATGGGTTGGAAGATCCACCAGATGGATGTGAAGACCGCATTTCTCAATGGATTCATTTAGGAGGCTTATATTGAGTAGCTGCAGGGCTTTGAGGTGCACGGGAAGGAGTCCCATGTATGCAGATTGAAAAAGGCACTCTATGGCCTGAAGCAAGCTCTTAGAGCTTGGTACTCGAGGATTGATGCATACTTGCAGCAGTTGGGTTTCACAAAGAGTGAGGCTGATCCAAACCTATACTTCATTTTGGTGGGTGAGGAGCCTCTCATTCTGGTGTTGTATGTTGATGACTTGATCATCATTGGTGCAGAGAGACTCATTGAGGGCTGCAAGAGATATCTGGCTTTAGAGTTTGAGATGAAGGATATCAGCTTGATGCATTATTTTCTGGGATTGGAGGTGTGGCAAGAGGAGGGGAATTTCTTCTTGGGACAAGGGAAGTACATTGTGGATATTCTTAGCAGATTTCACATGGAGGACTGCAAACCCATGCCTACACCTATGATCACTAACTAGAAGAAGCTTCACTCTTCTGATTCTGAGTTGGTGGATCCTACTCTATACAAACAACTGATTGGTAAATTGATGTATTTGGTCAACACTCGACCAGATATATGTTTTGCAGTTAACACTATGAGTTAGTTCATGTGTGAGCTCAGGAGAGTGCAATGGGTGGCTGCAAAACACATTCTTTGTTACTTACAGGGGACTATGGATTTTGGTCTGGGTTATAGATAGGGTGATGGAGTGAGACTGGTAGGGTACACAGATTCAGATTGGGCTGGTTGTGCTTCAGATAGGAAGAGTGCTTTCAGGTGCTATTTTGGGTTGGGTTCGACAGTTGTGTCGTGGATTAGCCGGAAACAATAGTCAGTTGCATTGAGCTCAGCTGAGGCAGAGTATATGGCTGCTAGTTTGGCTAGTTGTGAGGCCATATTGCTTCACAAGATGATGTTTGGTCTATTTGGTCACACATTGAGACCTTCAGTAATTCATTGTGATAATCAGAGTTGCATAAAATTCACATAGAATCCAGTTTTTCATGACAGGTCAAAGCATATTGAGATCACTTATCACTTCATTAGAGACTATGTCGAAAAGGGAGCTGTCAAGCTTGAGTACATTTCCACAAATGAGCAGGTAGTAGACATTTTCAGCAAAGCCTTACCACGGGGCAAGCATGTCTACTTCAGAGACAAGATGGGAGTGGTGAGGAACACTTTCCTTGGTAAGAGGGAGTGTTAAAATTTGGGTACCAAAGGACGAGTGGTTCCCTAAGGCTTTGATAAATGTATTTGTACTTTTCTCCTAAAGTGACTTTATAAGTGGTAAAGTCAATTTAATTTAAAAGTGACTTTATAAGTGGTAAAATTACATTCTAATTTAAAAGTGACTTTATAAGTGGTAAAGTTACATTCTAATTTAAAGGTAACTTTATTAAAGTTAATGAAGAATTAGAAAGTGAAAAAGTGACTATGGAAATAAAAGGCTAAGCGGGTCTTTATTTAAGTGGGTGAGTTAAAAAACAGAAAGTGAGAATTAAATGCACATTTATTCTCATCCCTAGATCTAAATGAATCTCAACGATTAGATCTTAGGGTAACCCAAAAGGTCATTTAGAGAGTAGAAGGAGAAGAGAAGAGAAAAAGATCAATTCATTCTTTCATGAGCATTTGAGAGAAAGAGAAGAGAGAGCAAGGAGAAAATTTCTGAGCAGTGAGGAAGTGAAGGAGAGCAACAAGAAGATATTTCAGTAAATATGGATAGCAACATTTATTGGCACGCATCCCAAGGCAAAACTATACCACAAGAGAGGCACAAAAATCGAGGAAGAGGGACAACAACAAGGGCACACATTTCAAGGCAAACTTCGACATTATTTTTGAGGCAACTGTACTATTGAAATCCATATGGTTTGTACAGTTTGTACAAAAAAATTTGGGCACATCTTCCGAGGTAGGCTGTACAACATTTAATGCTGGAAAAATTTCTGTTTTCACTGTTCACTGATTGGCACGATTTTCGAGGCAGAGTTCAAGCACGAAAATCGAGATAAGTTGTAATTTGTGGTTGCTGGAATTTTTACTGTGTATTTCAGTTTCTCTGTAAAAGAATTTTTAGAAATAAAGAATAGCTCTCAAACTAGTTTTCCTTAAGAGTTCTAGTGGGTTTTTCGAGGGTCACATTGACAAAAAATTACTGTGTTATTTTCAGTGTGTGGCTGTCATAATTTTGCTATGTTTTGTTTATGCAATTTCAGTAGTTGTGAAATCTCTAAATTTGTGTTTTCAGAAAATATTGTCATTTCCAGAGAATTTTTTTATCATGCTTGGATTTAAAACTAAATGCATGGAGTGATAAGGAAAAGTGATAACCGGAGTGGGGGTTGAAATTTCGTCACAAGGTTTGTGGCTAGATGGTTCTCTCAAAAAGAGGGAGAAGACTATGACGAGACGTTTGCTCTGGTTACCATGTATACTACCATTAGATCTATTATTTCTATTTCTTCCTCTATCAGTTGGATTTTATATCATATGGATGTAAATAATGCTTTTCTTATTGACGTAATTGAGGAAGAAGTGTACATTGAATGATCTCAAGGTTTTGAGGTCCAAGGAAGAGAGTCTCACATTTACAAATTGAAGAAACATTTGTATGGACTTAAGCAAGCACTGAGAACATGGTATGCATGAATGGACAATTATGTGATAAGACTTGGTTTCTCCAAGAGAAATATTAACCCAAACCTGTACTTTAAGGTTGAGAAAAAGGAACCTGTAATTCTATTACTTTGTGTTTATGACTTATTTATGATAGGTGTGGAGCATCCCATTATTTAGTGTAAGAGGGAGTTGGATTCTAAATTTACATGAAGGATCTTGGATTAATGCATTATTATTTGGGGCTAGAAGTATGGCATAATCTCGATGAAGTCTTTCTTGGTCAAGGCAAAGATATTATCAATATTTTGCAGAAGTTTGGAATGATGGAATGTAAGTTGATGTTGACTCCCATGGTGACAAATCTGAGAAAGTTGAGATATTGCAAGTTTGATTTGGTAGATCCATCAATGTTTCAGAAGTTGATTGGCTCATTGATGTATTTGGTTAAAACCAGGCTAAACATTTGCTTTGCAGTAAACACATTGATCCAGTTCCAGGTGGAACCGAGACATGATCATTGAATTGCAACAAAGCACATATTGAGATATCTATGTGGTATGGTTGACTATGGTTTGAGATTTGTCTGAAACAATGACATACAACTTTAGGGATATACAAATTTAGATTGGTAAGGGAGTGATGAAGATATAAAGAGCACCTTTAGAGGCTGCTTCAATTTAGGATATACTATGATTTCGTGGATGAGCAGGAAGAAAACATTTGTTTCACTTAGCACTTCTGACGCAAAATATTTTGCAACTAGATTGGTGAGTTGTGAAGCTGTGTGGCTTCATAAGCTACTTGTGGGACTACTTGATCATGTGCTACAAATGATCGTGATATATCATGACAATTAGAGTTGCATAAGGCTAATAGAGAATCCAATTTTCCATGAAAGGTGAAAGCACATCGAGATCAAGTACCACTTTATTCACGGCATGGTGCAAAAGGGAGTAGTGATGCTCTAGTACGTATCTAATGATGAAAAAAATGTTGATATTATTACAAAGCCTCTATCTAGTGTAAAGTTTGTATTCGTCCCGTGTCAAGTTATTGACCAAAATTAGGTGACACAAAGGTGTGAGACATGCATGAGTGAAAACAACTAAAGCGACACATGCGACAAGAGGAAAACATGAAGACAACACTTGCAAAATGGGAATGACCTTGAAAGTGACACATGCCAGAGTGAAGATAACATGAATAAGACACTTATTAAAGTGAAAGTGAGCAAAAGTGACAATTTGGAACATAAATTTGGCACTTGTGAAAGCGACACTGCGAAAAAGTAATAGTTAAGAAAACTCACCACACTAATAGTATAATTGCAATCAAAGTGAAGGAGACTGGCAATTGAAAGTGCTTATTTATTGTTGACATGAGCTGAAAATTCCATTTGCGCTACCTTGATGGGTAGTTCTATGCATATTAGTGTTCTCATGAACTCATCGAATACTAAGCACGTATGTGAGAAAATGACTTGACAATTTAAAACTAGGAAGAAGGCTTAAACCCTTTAGAAAAAATCAATCAAACATGGAGTAACCATATGATGATAGATCGTAAGATCCTTCAGTAGGATTAAAAATTCAAGTATTGGCAAAACTTTGGAGGGTATTGATCGCAATGTCAACACTTGGCGACACAGTAGTATAACTCTAACTTCTCTATTTATGTTTAATTATCTAAGTGCAAGGTCTTAGTATTTCAAGAAGTATTGATTCATCTTGTGGATTACCTTGGCTTCCCCACTTAACTTGGTTAGAGATATAGTCCCCTCCATTCCCTTACTTGGTTAAACACATATCAAGGCTTTCCAAATCACAATTGTTTCGATCTAGGAAAGGGTAATATATAACTGTGAGTTTAAGATAATTAGAGTATGGTTTTTCATCTTTGGTGTTGCTCCGCTACCAGCAGGCCTTGACAGTACCCTAATGGAGTCACTATAGGAACACAAGTGTCACTTTTCTGCCAGCGAGCCTGAACAATACCCCACTGAAGTTACTTGTCTCACCTCTCTGTGCAAGAAGCCTTTTTCTTCTTTCACCCTTTATTTATTTTATTTATAGAACTGTGCTTAGGCACTTATTTATTTATCGGGGAAGAAGAGGGATCCAGACTTGTTGAGAGTAGGAGAGGTTCTTCCTTCAGATACAAGGATATATACCTATGATATTGGATTTCTTGCTAATTGATTTTCCCATTACCTTTCTCTACTCGACTGGATCAACAAGAAAAACAATATTCACTTACATGTTGAGTTAAGGAATGGGGATCCTAGAATAGATACGGGCTTTATAGTTCAACCAAAGGCTTCCTGTTTGAGTGGATCATATTTTCCATTAAGACATCATTGAATTTAAAGATATGTAGACCGAGATAGAGAAGACGTAACAAATTAGCCAAGAATTGTTCGTCATCACAATGTCTCTTTTCAAGTTTTTCCACATTGTCTTTTGAGCCAATTAGGAGCATATTTCATGCAAATTCTTATAAAGAAAATAAAATTGACATGTAAAGAAACATGCATAACATAGAACAAGAAAAAAAAAACAAATGTAGAGACTAGATGGAGAGCAGGGTAGAGGGTGGATTTTATGCAAGGGAAACTAAATGCAACTAGACCTAATCCTAACCTAACTAGATAGAAAGTTATGGATAAGTGTAATGATATTTCCAATAAAGAAATTGTAATTGGTCCCCACCTGTAAACACAAAGATAAGAGAAATTAAAACCGATATATAATAATTTTCAACAAAAAATATATAAGATTAAAAATCTTGCACAAAACATTCAAGGTCCTTCCTATAGGAAGAAAGATGTGTCGTGACACCTAACTTTACCCAATCTACAACCTTACCTTTCCGATAAGAACAAAAATCATACAAACCTCTACAAATCCTTGTGGAAGCACTTGCATCTATGTTTTCCTTGTTAGCAAACATCAAGAAAGAAAGAAATATGTTTTGAGAATAAGGGCATGCTAGGTAAGATGCTTCTAACTGATCATAGATCGGATAATGAGATCCATAAATTCCTCTTCAAAATCCTGAAACCCATGAAAGGATGAACTTCCAATTGATAGTATAAAATCAAGATGAGAATATTGCGAGGGAAAATAAATCTAATCATGTTTAAGAATCTTGTCAAGATAGTGAGGTCTTGACATAACCATCAATGAAGGCTAAAGTGCCTCAATTGCTTGACAAGTATTTTAATACTGAGATGCCAAATAATAAGGGTCAATTGATAGGGACGATAGTAGTACCAACGGACATCATGTTACTACCGTACTCCCTATGCTAGTATGATATTGATTTGGGATCAATTGGAACTGACTTTGGGTCAGTAAAAGTGACATAACTCACTCTCTTTTGGAAATGACTTCGGTCCAGTAAGAGTGTTTTAACACACTCTCTTTATTGGAATTGATTACGGGTCAGTAAGAGTGGTATGAGACACTCTCTTTTATATGGGATTGACTTCGGGTCAGTAGAGGATGGTATGATACATTCTCGTTCACTTCTTCTTCTTCATAGTTTAGCAGAGCAGAGTAGTGTAGGGCGCTGATGGTAGAGATAGTACGGATTGACAGATGGATTAGCAGATGGAGTTCTCCCTAGTTGAGAGGGAGTGTTAAAATTGGAAACTAGGGCCAAACTCCATGTGGGTCTACTTTGTTTTCCCATGGAAAAAATCGTAATTTTCATTAAAAGAAGAAAATTACATGTTGTATATGCGTGTTGCATATGCTGTAGAAGAAGCAAAGTGTCTAACAACACTTAAGCAAAGTCCAAAAAGGCAGAAGCATGTGCCTTGATCCACGCAGAGAGGCACATTTGCTAGTTCAACAAAAATTTGAATCAAAATTGCTCTTGTCAAAGAGTACTTATCAGTTATGTGTTTGATAATTTAAAGCAAATATGAATATTTACAGATGATAAATTATGATAAAAAACATGTTCCAGGCTTCCCATGAGCCCTTTAGGCTAGTGCATCTATATACGACTGGTGGTAATACTGGTAATGGTGCCCGTCCCTCTGTTCCTGGATCAGCCAGATGTCGGGAGGCCTATCCGCAGCTTCTTTGGATAAGATATTGGCAGTTGAATTTCGTTCCCTATAGATGTGAGAGCATACGAAGGAGTCAAAAAGAGTGATGAGTTGAAGTTCCTCGTCCAGAATCTGTCTTAGAGAAAAAGATGAGCAAAAATATTTTTTGTTTAGTCAGTCATAGATTACTTTTGAATCACCAAATAACTGAAGAGCTCTACAATGTTTTTCCAGTGCAAATTGGATGAGAAATTTGGCTGAGGATAGTTCTGCAAAGTTATTTGAGCCTCTTCCTAGGCCCATTTGCAGTTTAAAGAAATAGGAGTCTGATAAGTACAGTAAGGCCCCTCCCTCGCAGCCCTGCTCTTGAGCAGAGCCATCAAAGTAAGCCCAATGAAGCAGGTGGTTGATGGATTCAAGGAAGATGGATCTGGGCTGGTGGATGACATCCTCTTCAGGGATGATGTTAAAATCATGCATGATACAGGCCGATATGGAAGGCCAATGGGGTAAGATTTTATGGAAAATGCAGTTGTTGCGGGCTATCCAAAGAGCCCAACATATTAGGAGGGGTAGATTCCTGGTTTTAGGTGGGGCTGCACTAGCCCACCTGTTTATCTAGGCCTGTAAAGTGACACTCACTTCCATATACAAGGGGTGGATAAGGATGAAGAGGATAGGCTCCAGAGGTCTTTTGCGGCTTGGCAATTCAGGAAGAGGTGATCCACAGATTCATTATTGCTTTTACACAGACAACACCAAAAAGGTCCATGCTGTGCTCGCTTAAGGAGGTTGTCTCCTGTTGGGATTTTGTTTTTAAGGATTGTCCACATGAGGAGGTGGTTTCTGGGGGGGGCCTTAAGCTTCCATAAAAGGTGCCACCATGCCTCAAGAGCTTGAGGTTTATATTTTTCTGCTAGAATCAAATAACCCTCCTTAGGAGAGTATTTCCCAGACTTTGCATGACCCATATTAATTCATCTGCTCGTTCTCGGATTCTGGCTTGAGCTTCAGTCAAAGCCGTTGTATAGCTATTCCAGGTTTGTTCCCATTGTAGAGGAATGAACAGGCTTCGAGCTGATTTCTAGGCTTGTTGAAATATCAAGGTTTGTTCTGGGCCTACAATTTGGCTGATATGAGTAATACCCACTTCCCTGAGGCAAACTTTAAGCTCAGGAGATAGTCTGTGGGAATTTCTGCATCCTATCCAGGGATCCTCCCCAATCCTCATGGCATTTCCATATTGTATTCTCCAAATGAGGCCCAATCTGATGATCTCCATAGATTTTAGCATTGCCTTCCAGATTACTGATATCCCTGATGTGGTTCTTATAGGTTGTCTTAGCCAGTCCAACACATTTAGAGGGGCAATATATTTGGAGATGGCCACCTTTGTCCACAGGCTATTTGAGGTGATGATCTGCCAGCCTAGCTTTGCTTCTAGGGATGAGGAGAAATCCTCCAACTTCTTAATTCCCCAGCCTCCGAATTTTTTTTTTGGGATGGATAGAGCTTCCCATTTGACCCATGCAAACATTATGCCTGATTGATTGCCTTTCCAGAGGAACCTATTGCATAGGGCTTGTATCCTGGCGAGAATTCCTCTCGGTATCCAAGCCAGGGCCATCTAGTATACTGGAGTAGCCTCCAGTACTGCTTCTATTAGAGTTAATCTGCCAACCCTAGATAAGTACTTGAGATACCAAATATTCAACCTTTTTTCTAGTTTTTCTATAAGCCAGACCCAATCTGCTATTTTGTAGCCCAGGGGTTTGGGCTTGTACCCCAAATATCGAAGCCCCTCCTCCATTCTTAGAAGGGTGAATCTGAACTGAAGGAGGGCATAATGAGTCTCGTGGGGCAAGCAGTCAGGTGTTGTTAATGTGGACTTGTTGCAGCTTACCATCATCCCAGTAGCTGTTTGAAATAGGGAGAAATAGTTCTTCAGGGATGTTAGATCCCCTATTCCTCCATTAAGAAAGATCAAAAAGTCATCCACAAATAACAAGTGAGTCAGAATGCATTCATTAGTGATTTTGATTCCTTGGAGTCTGCCTCTAGAGTGATATTCTTTGATGAGCCTACTCAGACCTTCCATGATAAGCAAAAAAAGCAATGGGGATAAAGGGCATCCCTGTCTAAGACCTCTCTCTGAGTGAAAGAAGGGGGAAGCCACTCCATTTATCAACACACTGAAAGGTATGTTAGAGATACAACACATTATCCATTTGATGAAAACAAAGGGAAACCCTAAATGAGTTAAGAGCATTCTTAAATAGAGCCAACTTACTCTATCAAAGGCTTTTGAGAAATCCACCTTGAGGATCATACCTTTCAATTTCCTAGTCTGAAGGGTATGCAAGACCTCCTGTGTTGGTCCAACCGCCTCATGGATTTGCCTATCTTGGAGGAAGGCAAACTGCTCTGGAGAGATATGGGATGATAGAATAGGCCGCAAGCGATTGGCTATAATCTTAACTATGATTTTGTAGATGTAATTACACAGTGAAATGCGTTGAAAATCATCGAAAGAGGCAGGGTTGCCTGATTTGAGGATGAGGGCAGTGAAAGTGGAGTTGAATGCTTCCAACATCTTTCCCTCACTCCTAGAGGCCTCAATTACCTTGAGAAGATCAGGGCCTATAGTTTCAAAGAAGGTTAGATAAAACTCCACTGTCTAGTCGTCCTGACCTTGAACCTTGTCTCTCTTGAAGCACTTGAGAGTGGCCTCCAGTTCACCCATCGAGACCTCCTTTTCCAAATCCAATGCCTCCTCTTGATCCACAAAGTGGGGGAATAGTTGGGCTACTCGAATGATTTCTGCTAGGGAGACATTGGTGGGAGCTCTATAAATCTGCTTAAAGTATGAAGTAGCCATAGCTGAAAGCTGAGGAAAAGTGTTTAAGGGGATCCCATTCTCATTATTGAGCTTCAATATGGTGTTTACTGCTTTCCTCCCATTTGAAAATTTGTGATAAAATTTCGTGTTATCATCATCTTCAAGTAGCCAAATTGCCCTACTTCGCAATCTCCATGTCTCTTCCCTATCCTTTAAGATTTTACCTTGAGAGGCATATAGAGATTGTAGTTTGTCCTTTTGATCAGGAGAGGAGAAGACTCCCCCTTTGTCATTCTCATAAACAACAATCTCCGCTTTAGTCTCTCGGAGGGTTCTATCATCCATCACTCTCTTGTTATGTGCCCAGGATTTTAAGAGTTTCTTCAATTCTTTTATATTAGCCACAAAGCCCTTTGCTATATTCCCTCTAACGGCAGGGGGTTGGGCCTGCCAGAAGGTATTGACCATGTGAATATAGGATGCCTCTATTAACCAGGAAGAGTTGAATTTGAAAGGACCCTTAGGATTTTCTATCCTTCCTCTGATTTCAAAGTAGATGGGCAGATGATCTGATAGTCCTCCTGTGCCAACCCATTGCCTGAGGGTGAGCCTTGAGCTAAGAAGGCATTCCTTAAGAAGGAAGCGATCTAGTCAGGAAAGGCTAGCTTCCTCAACTCTGTTGTTCCTCTAGGTGGGCTGCAGCTTTGCTAAGGGAATGTCCACCATGTTGTGTGCTTCCAGTATGTACTGAAATAAGTCTGAGTGGAGGTCAGACTGGGCATGGTGACCCGAGGATTTCGAGTGACCTAACGAAAAATTAAGGTCCCCTCCTAGGATTAGAGGTTCCTTCTGGAGAAGCTCAGAGCTCAAGAGTTTTTCCCAAAACTTAGTCCTATGGTGACAAGGGGCATACACATTAATGAGCCTGATCTCAGTACTCAATTCTGCTAAAAAATTATTAGCCCCTAGATGCCCAGGCCACCCCAGTAGTTAATGAGATTGATGGTCTGAGTGTTGTAGCCTAGGGCCATGCCTCCAGATCTCCTGGATGCATCTAGGGCCTGAAAAGACCAGCTCGGGAGCATCGAAACGAGAAAACTAGAGATAGCTTCAGTGCTACCCAAGGTTTCTTGCAGGAAAATAATAATAACAGGGTCTGTCATTATTAATCTTCGAAATGCTAGTTTCTTATCGGGCCTAGCTAACCCTCTACATTGAAAGAGAGAATCTTCATAAAGGGGGTTCAGCTGGGGCGTTCTCTGCTCTAAGGGCCCTGTGGATAGTAATTTGCCTTCCTGAAGCTACATCCTCTCCAACTTGTAGTTTAGCTTTGGACAGGGAAGATGGTCAGCCTCAGGGGAGCTTTAGAGGAAAAGGAGTTGAGTCAAGACCAATGCCCAATAGGTCTGGGACAAGGATCCTTGACTTGGAACAAGTTGGGTAATGCGGAGGGGGTAGACCGGGTTCTAGAGCGGGGGAAGGGAGAGGGGAGGGTTTTGGAATGGAAGGAGGGATGAGGGATTCAGAAGGGAGGGATGAAAGGAGAGGACAAGTCACAGGGGAAGGGGACTGAGATGGACCCGCATTAATCTTAACATGAGCAGTTGCAGTAATGGAGGAACTATAAGAAGGAGAACAATTTTGAGAGGAACAGGGGACCGAAGAGCTCTTACTCGAAATAACCGAAGCTCCGGCAACCGTCCTTGCCCTGGTGAGCGGAGGAGAGGGAGGCCGATACTGAGGTTTATCCCGCTTCTTCGAGGCCTCTTTGGAAAGAGTTCCTTGGACTGCTTCAAGGCGAGCATGGGTCTCTGCCTCTCCTGGTGGAGGGGGTTGTTCCTTTGCTGGATGGTTCCTTGCTGGCATTTCCTTGCCTGTATCCCCTGCCTTGGCCTTAGTGATAAGAGGCCAGTCCCAAAAAAGATGGCCAACCTTATGGCACCTTCTACATTGGAAGGACACCCCTTCATAATCCAATATTTGCGATCTTGAAATATTTCTCCATTGGCGAGTAATGTGCTCTTGTAATCCCTCCCTGGTGTCCAAATGCACCAAAATTCTTGCATATGCCATCATTCCAGTGGATAGATAAGCTTTGTCATGGTCTAAGTATGTGCCTAAGGTATTGCCAATGAGACGAAATACATCCTCGGACCAGAACTGAAGTGGAAGGCTTTGTAATCTCACCCAAAGAGGGCCAGCTCCCAGTTGTTCACTCTCTGGATCAAAGAGTGGATTCCATCTTCATAACAGGACATGAGCCTATTCAATGTGCCACACATATGAGAGGACCCAGTTAGTATGTTCAACTCGAGCAAATATGAGTGCAAACCAACCCTTAACAAAGGTTTGAACGAAAGGGAGATCTGCTAGATGATGGTCCCAGACTTATGTCGCCCATTGCTTCAGCCTGGCTGCTGTGTAATTTCTTCCTCGACCTATACCGACCAAAACCCTATCTTCCATTTCCATGGAGTCCCCCAACTGGATGTCCTCTCCCAAACAGAGGATTACTTCTTTAGCCTTTGTTCTTACACACCTCTGCTTCTTATTTGGACGGTACCCTATCTCAAAATGGCCTTGAGGGGAACCTCTCGATGACTAGGCAGAGGGAGGGTTAGGGTTTGCGGGCTCCGAGGAATACCCCACTGGGAAAGCTACAGAAATTGATGGAATCAAGGTAAAACTACCTGAAGGAGGGGCCGGAGGGAATAAGGTCACAGGGGTCCTTGCTGAGAGACCAGGGGGAGGCGATGGGAGGATGTTTGAGCGAGCAGAAGACGGGTAAGAAGCGAAGCCTGAGGATGAGCCCACCAAAGAGGTTCCTTCAGAGCTGAAGACAAGGGTTTCGGCTAGCAGCGGTTCAGGAGCGGGTGAGAAAGGCGGCTAGGAGGAGGAGAGCATTGGGTGGGTAACGATCGAGCTCGAAGGGCCAGAGAAAAAGGGTAGCATTTCTAAATCATCTGATAGCTCGTTGGAAAATTGATGCAGGATCGACGGGTTTGAATGAGGATTTTTCCAGATGGGGTGGCCCTCCAAAGGGTCCTCCAAATAATCTACTAAGTCCTCCATAACTGCTCTGACAAACTCGCGCCAGCTGTCATCTCGAAAAAACCTGTGCCCATCGCTGTTGAGGATGGGGAGCAGGTGGAAAGAACGGGAGAGGGAGCTTTGGGGAATGCTTGCTCTTGACGGAGAATAGTGAAAAGGAAAAAAATGAAGATGGCTATATGGGAACAGCAATGGCCCACGACCAGTATAGAATCCAGGTCACGGGGGTAGAAAAATTGTCAAAACTTCAGGTCGCCAGCGTCAGGGAAAAACCTAACCCTCGTCTGGTCGCTTCCATTGTCGCCTCCGAGCCATCTCTCTCCTGAATCCTTAGTCTCAGATTTATCTATGGGTCTACTTATTCATGGAAATTGATATTTTTCTTGGATTCCTCTTGTCGAGAGGTGTAGGATTGATCTAAAGATCATCCGATTCCGACATGTATTCATGGAGATATGAATTTATTTGTGTTATGGGACAATTCGTCAAGGTTGGCCAACAACCAAATTGCCCCCACTTGTGCTCAACGTTTTAGTATAAAAAGAGGTGGCTTGCAAGTCATTTATACAATCATCTCTTGTGATCTCTCTCCACTTGTCTTTGGGTTTTGGTGGGAAGAGATATCTAGAGAGGATATGCTACCTGAGCAGAGATGCCCTATATCTTGACGCTATCATGAAGAGAGATCCCTTTTCGCATATGGTATGCGAGTTCACTATAATTTCTTTCTCACATAAGATATATCTGTGTATGTCATAATCTTTGGCCCGCATATGGAATAACCCGTGACTCGCTGAAAAGCACAGTCACGCTAGCATCAAATTTCTGTAGAACGTATGTAATTACAACACACTGTAATACATGTATGACATTTCAATATGTATGGTATACTATGTGATTTGTAATTAACATCACACTCATTGTATAAAATCGCATTGCACTCCATTTGCATTATATATTATCATCACATTGTGTATGGCATGGTATGGCAAACAACATATGGCAGACAATGAACAACATGTATATACATGATATGGCAGACAATGTTTCTTTGACATGGTAGACAATGTCATGGTATGGTAAACAACATGTATATACATGATATGGAAGACAATGCATTGACATGGCAGATAGTTAACAACATGTATATACATGGTATGGCTGATAGGATTTGTTAGGATATTCCGACACATAGGAAATAGTTAAGTTCAACTTGGTCTAGTATAGAGTTAGGTAAAGTGTGTTTCTTTACCGTTGTACATTTTGTAACTTACAATCCGACGGTCACGATATGTAGTGATCCAACGGTTCATTCTCTCCTCGGTTTTACTGACACTTGATCCGTGGCTTGACACCTGATTGGTCCATGAATTCTATTTAAAGCGCATGGAGGGTCATTTGTAGGTTAACCGTGCATGAGAGAAGCTTATGTAAATTTTCATTCTTTTATTAATAAATTGCCTGTAGTAGCCCCGTTGGCGCAGGCCGTGGACTGTTTCCCTCTCTGAGGGTTTTAACCACGTCAAAATACTGGTGTATTGATCTGTGATCTGTTTGTGAGCGGTGTCCTTTTGGGGTTCTGTCTGAGGAACTTACCCTGTA
>APFE031068716.1:172581-208083 GCA_000404065.3 Pinus taeda | reverse complement strand
TGATTGTGCAGAAATTAGCTATCAACTTGCGATTCCAATAAATAGCTGCTGAATCTTTGATTGTGCAGAAACTAGCTATCAACTTGCGATTCCAATAAATAACTGCCGAATTTTGACCGGAAAAAGCTACCAGAAAGGCTTTCATAAAGTAGCATTATAGACCACTGCAATTGTAAGTTCATAGACACATTTTATCATGGAAAAAGCAATAGCAATGTCAGTGCTGTCACTTTTTGTCAGGAATTTCTGGTTGGAATTTGGCTAAATTTTTTTAAAGAATTTTGACTGTGAAAGTGTTATCGAAAATGAATTTAGTGCTATCTAAAATTTCTGGAGCACTAAAATCTTGACGCTAGATTTTCAAATTTTCTTAAAAATCATAAAAAAAAATATATATTATTTTTGGAACAAAATTGTTACAAGTTTACACTAAGCTATTTTTAAAGCAATGTCATCACATAATTTTTAATATTGAAAAGCGCTGAATATGAACGAAATGTGTAGAGTCGATATATTTCATGTGGCAAACCCTACCGTCTATCTTTCTGCATATATACCCCATGTCGGCAAACATTGAAAACCATACTCAGTCGCCCATCTTTCTTATCGGGTTATAGGAACAACTTAATCCGCCTTGAAAAGTCACCATGCCTACATTGATTTCGAGAGAAACGAACATCTTTTAAGAATCTGAAGAAATTTGGAGAGACCATATTACTCAAGGAACCGTTCGGATCTTGGCCCACAAAACTCCAAAATGACTGATTACCAAATATTTATTTGAAAAGTCAATAAGATACTCTGGACAATTCAAAATCCAAAATAACGGCCCCCTATATGCTTAGCATTTCAGAAGGCGAAACCAAAACAGCCGGTCAAAACGCTTTGATTTCTTTTCCGTTTCCCAATCAGCAAATAGCAATGCAGTCAAAGAGCCAGTCCTAGTATAGAAAGGCCAATAAAAGTAGTTTTATCACTCGAAATGATACTATTCAATAAAGCTTTCTTGCTACTTTTACACTATCGACATACTGCCCGAAGATCGATGCCTCTGTGAAGTCCATTTCCTGTGGTCCGCCTAAAAGGTCATGCATGTGTTCACTGACAAATCATGGAACACTTTCTAGGTCAGTTCAGCGATTGAAGTCGTTGTTGCATTTTATGGTGCATTAAACTTGGGTTCCGTCGTCCCCAAGGCACCGTAAAATTCTTAAATGGCTGGTTTCGTTATCGTTGAATGATATATGAGGCCAGGTTATCTTGTGCGTTGAAATTTTTTTATTGAAGGCCGATAATTACCTCTTGTTCGTGCAAAGGTGTTGGGTATGTAACTTCCCTTGCATTGTTGACTTTCTGCCTGAAAATATCTCCTAGTGTGGACATTTATATATGGTACGTACGGTTTATTAAGAAGTGCGTTGAGTTCATTGTATATAATGTGTGAAGTGCGTTGAGTTGATTGTATGTAATGTGTCGAGAGTTTTTAAAGTAATGGCACATTAATATATTAAAAGGTGACATGATATGGTATAAAGGTGAAGTGAGTGGTATGTAAAAGCATATGGAGTGTTATGTTATGGCATGTGACTGTATAATGTGACATTGTAAGGTTTTTAAAGTGTGGTGCTTTAATGAAAACTATGGTATGTATGTGCTCTTTTACTTTATAAAGACTCTAAGTGGTATTGGTATGGTATGTGAGCATTATGGAGGTATATTTGAGACCCTACATATTTAATTGATGTTTTTTTGAAGACATAGTGAATTTTACAAATATATCATTTTGTTGCAACCACTGTAATTATTTTGGGTCAACTCAATTTTTATGATGCATTCATTTGAGTCCGCTCATTATGTTGTGGCACATTGCAATATTGGATTAACTGAAGACTTATTCAATGCTTCACTTGCTTCATGGAAGGATGATTGGTTGCATGATTCAGGAACAACTTGCCACATGACTTTCAAGAGATATTTCTATGAAGAATTCGCTGACAGTGTTGGTGGAGCAGTAAACTTTGCAGACAAATCAAAACTCAAGCCATCGGGGCTTGGCACAATCAGGCTTAAATTGCCTGGTCTTCCAGACTTTCTTCTGCATCATGTTTTATATCTCCCACAACTGAGGAGAAACTTGTTGTCCTTGGTCCACATCCGCCAACAAGGACACTCCATTCACATGTTTGATGGCAAGATTGAGGTGAGAAAAGCATCAAACCACTCACTTGTCATGACGGGGATAGAAGAAGAAAGGCTTCTCAAGCTGCAGGGTACCTCTGCTCGTGCACAAAGTTTTTCATACAATTCTCATTATGATGAAGGTACATTTCCACCAAGTTTATTATGGCATGCTAGATTTGGACCCTTGAACTATGACAACCTCTGCTTGTTGAAAAAAAGTGGTGTTAGTGGTTTGCCTACAATTCCTAGAAAACTTAAGCAATGTGATGCTTGCATTCTAGGAAAGCATAACAAACAGTCTTTTCATGATTCACATTCCAGAGCACATAGAAACTTGAACTCATTCATTCAGATTTATATGGTCCAATGCATGTTCCTTCTGTAAATGGAAATAAATATATGATGACATTTATTGATGATTACACCAGAATTTGTTGGGTTTATTTATTGAAGAACAAATCTGATGCTTTTCAAACATTCAAGAATTTTCATACATGGATTGAAAATGATGCACAATCTCATATTAGCTCTATTCGCACTGATAATGGAAAAGAATACACTTCAAATGAATTTGAAAACTATCTTCGCCAACATGGGATCAAACATCAAACAATTGTGCCTTATAATCCCCAACAAAACGGAGTAGCTGAAAGAATGAGTAGGACAATCTTAAATATGGTGCACTCCATGATGTTTTTCAAGAATGTAAAATTGATGTTTTGGGTTAATGCAGTTTTATGTGCTGTTTATGTAAAGAATAGATGTTCATCTAATGCTATTAGAAACAAGACTCCTTATGAAATGTGGTATGGGCACATTCCTTCGGTAAAGCATCTCAGGGTCTTTGGTTTCACATGTTATGCTTTGATACCAAAGGTATATAGAAACAAACTTGGTGCAAGGAGTCATAAGTGTATCTTCCCGGGGTATTCAAACACCTCCAAAGCATACCATTTCTATGACGAAGTCAATAAAAGGTTTGTTGTATCTAGAGATGTAATCTTTCTTGAATCATCCAAAACTGACAACGTTGTTGAGCGGCAACTTGATCGCTTGGATAGATTCGCAAATGAAAAATCATTTCAAGGATTTGATAATCGGATTCCACATCTTGAAGGGGGGATTCCTATACTAGATCAACCTGTGGAATCTTCTTCTGAAGCCCTCTCTCGCCCACATGAAACTCCAACAATCGATGATACTTTGAGTGATGTGATTGACAAAATTGGGAGACTCAATCTTGATTCAGTCCCAACTCAATCAACGGAGAAGCCTGGACCATCTCAGAAAGGTCCCCCAAAGTGGATGACAAAGACACTTGAAAGTGTTCATCTTGATGAGGTTGGAAAGACAGGAACTAGAAATTCAACCTGACAAAATGGAGGTGATGTAGATGACTCTAATTCACCTGTTGATATGGATGTTTCTTAGGATTGTGAATTGAATTTGTCTATGGATTTTGAACCAACTTCCTTCAAAGAAGATGCTTCTCATGATGAATGGAAAGAAGCGATGCAAAAGGAGTATGATGCCTTGATAAAGAATGACACTTGGAAGCTGGTTGATCCTCCATTGGGAACCAAACCAATTGGGTGTAAGTGGGTCTACAAGAACAAGTATAAAGCTGATGGCTCACTTGATAAGAACAAAGGTAGGCTTGTGGAAAAATGTTTTGCACAGAAGGAAGGGGTTGATTATGAGGAGACTTTTGCCCCCACAGCAAAATGGGCTACAATCCATACACTCTTTGCCCTAGCAGCTCATAACGGTTGGAAACTCCATCAAATTGATGTAAAAACTGCTTTCTTGAATGGAGATCTAAAAGAGAATGTTTTTATGTCCCACCCTGAAGGATTTTTTATTAAAGGAAATTAACATAAAGTATGCAAACTTGTGAAATCCTTGTATGGCCTCAAACAAGCACTGCGAGCTTGGTATGAAAAACTAATTGAACATCTTCTGAAACTCAATTTCAAACATTATGATCTTGATGATGCAACTTTGTTTGTCAAGAAAGTTGGAAAAACAGTTGTATATCTTGTGGTATATGTAGATTATCTTTTGATGACAGGGAACAATGAGAGCTACATTGCATCCATAAAGAAGGAATTGAGGAAAGGTTTTGAAATGACTGATTTGGGCTATGTTCATTACTATCTTAGTATTAAAGTAACTCAACATCCGAAGTCCATATTCCTTTCTTAAAAAAAGTACATTGGAGATCTATTGAATAGGTTTGACATGGTTGAATGCAATCTTCCGACTACTCCAATGGAACAAAACTTAAAGCTCACATCCATTGAAGGAAAAGAATTTGAGGATGCAACAAAGTATAGACAACTTATAGGAAGTCTCAACTACCTGAATACTACCAGACTAGACATTTCATTTGTTGTTGGAATCCTTTCCAGGTTTATGCAAAAGCCTAGTGAGGGACATTGGTCTGCTGCAAAAAGAGCTCTAAAGTACTTGAAGGGAACTCGAGACTTTGGACTCAAGTATACACAGGTGGGCGACTTCAGCTTAATTGGATACTCTGATTTAGACTTCGATGGAGACAAATAAATTGGGGTATCTATTTCGAGTTATGCGATGAGTCTTGGATCAGGAGCTGTCTCCTGGAGATCACACAAACAATCAGTTCCAACATATTCCACAATAGAGGAAGAATATGTGGCAGTAGTTGAGGCAACAAAAGAATTTGTGTGGCTCAGGAAAATTCTAGAAGATTTGCAAGTAAAACAATTACATTCGACTCCACTCATGGTTGGAAATATCTCGACAATAAAGTTGGTCAAGAACCCAAAGTTCCATGATCGAACGAAGCACATCAATACAAAATATCATTTGATTCGACATCATGTTGAGGCCAAAACAATCCATCTTCACCATTGTTCCACTAATGAGAAGATTGCAAACATCTTCACCAAAGCGCTTGGAAGAGAAAAGGTTGAAAGATTCAGAACAATGCTTGGACTCACTAACATCCCTTCAGATTAAGGGGGGGAATGTTGACACTTAATCATAGGGATTGGGTGAATAACTGTAAATAGTGTAAATAAATAATAGAGAAAATGGAGAGTCATTGGGAGTTGAAACTCAATAGTCACTCCCTCTTGTATATAATAATGAATAGCCTAAATGAATAATACAATCTCATTTTTGAGGAGTTACCTCCTGGCCTGACGTCCAAATGCAATTGATCTTTTATCTAGATGATTCATGTCAATTTGATTTTCTAGGGTTTAATTTATTGTATAATTCAATGTTATATATAACACCCATAATTATCTCTAGTTAGAATTTGTACATTTATAGTTAGATTGGTTGAGGGTTCGAATTTTGTACAATCCCCAGTAGCTGAATTGTTGTCTTGACTCAAAAATTGTCGGGATGATCTATTAAGGACGACAAAATATGATTATAAGTTTTTTAAATGGTTATCATATCATACAAGCCCAAACGCATCTATACTATGGTCTGACATTGACCTCAAGGTTGTATATCTCAAGTTCCAAATTTGATATGTTGGTCATTTGTTTGAACTTGTCATATGCATTTTTGGAGCTTCACAGATCCAGGTTTAGATGGGTTAGAACTTGGGGATAACGTCCATGTTAATTGTACTTAATGCATTGTCTAATTTTTAGATTTGATGACTCATTACATAAGTGCACTTACACACACTTCCTGAAGAGCTGATGGGTCATCCCACTCCCATCCCCACCTAGGATTTAGAATTGTGTATAGTGTACATTGTTTCTCTTGGAGCAGTAAAGAACTGAAGTATTTTGAGGTATTTTTGACTTGTGAAAGAAATGCTTCTTAAAATAAAAATCTAAATTAAATTGTTTAAAAGGTTGTGAGAAGTTTAAAACAACTAAACCAAATATGCTGACTGTTTGTTGTATTTGATAGGATTCAAAATATGATAGAATTGTAAAGATCATACGAGTTTGAGTTTGGAATTGCTATAATTCCTATTTTTAGAGCTATATTAAACATCTATACTGTCAAGTTTAGTCTATTTATGGAAACTTGTTTAGTTGTAGCAACACCACATAATTTTTAACAATGAAATATGTTTACCTTTAATATGGCTAAAGGGATGCATACATCCATCTTATCCAATGGTCATTGAGGATCCTCATCATCCTAACTATGTGACCTTCTTTAGTGCCTTTCACATGTTAAAATTTAAGTACATAATCAAAACTGTTAGCCCCCAAAAGCTGAAAAGCTTTATAAAATCTTAAAAGTATGGTTGTATGCTATCTCAAAACACATATGCTGACTTAGGAAAAATAAGGCACATTCTCAAGGATATTAATGAAAGTTGAAATGCAAGAGTAGTTGAAAGAGAATTTCTAGATAAGGTGAGGTCGACACTCACAAATTTATGTAGAATTTAAAATGAAGGGCATGGAAAGTGCAAAAACATCATTAAAATTTCATTTGATGAGCATAGGGGATTTGAAATTCTAAGTCTGCTTAAGGCCCCACCATAGGTGTCACCACTTGTTGCCATGAAAAATGATGACACCATCAACATGCATCATCATTCAGGTGAGGATAAAACACGATAGGGCCAGTTAACATTGTTGGCACTGGATGAAACTCTTGAGTCCCAAAACGAGCCATATGTGAGAGGTCACAAATGAGACACATGGACCAACAAAGCCTCACAATTGGTGGGAACAAGTAACCAAAAGTGCATCAACGGTCGGGAATGCACTCAAATTTCCCACAAATGGCCAATCTACCACAATCATCATCTTAAAAGACGCCTTATTCCAATATCTACATTTTTTTAATATAGTAATAAAATCAATTGAAAAACTAGCAGGCTGACTCATCACCATTATTAAAGGAAATTTATGTCACCTGAAATTACCCCATTGGTGATCAGTAAGCACGCATAAATTCACTCTTGCCAAATACCTCTAAGTATAGGGCCATTTATCTGTTTCCTTATGTCGAGCTCTTAACCAAACAAAAACAATTTTAAGACATACTCCAAGCTCAAATCCATTATCTACATAATAATAATAATAATTTTTAATTTTTCTAAAAAGTCCTTGTTAAATACCTCATCATATAATAATACACTTGGATGAGTAACTATGACCATTAGCAATATAATTTCTGACTTGTTTCTTATTCAAAGTAATTGGGCATGTTTCTTTGATGGGGGTGATAATCCCAGAACATGTGGCAAACCGAGTCCCATGATTGCAAATAACTGGTGTGGACAATATTAAGGTTGTAAAGGTGCTCGTGTGAAACATATTAATGTCTCGACGAGTGTGGACAACAAAGATCTAAGGAGCAGGATTACTCATTGTTATGGATTTTGTGTTGGCATTTCAGTTCAATGGTGTGCTCCTAGTTGGTATTTATGAGAAAACGGAAGCAACAATGGTCAATTTTCAGAGCAACGTGGTGGTTGTCAAGCTTCCCCTCCGACTCTTGCCAATGTAAATTTATCAGTGTTCTTCCTCAAAGGTTGCACCTTGTGCTTTTATGCACATGCACAATGTAGCCTAAAGTGGTTCCAGTAAGTTTCTATTTCTAGTTACGTTGGAATTTAGAAGGTGCAAGTTGCTAGCTCGCTGGAGGTTGCTGGAGGTGGTAAAGTTGGTGGTGTTGTTGAGGGTGGTGGTCGCTATGCGTGGGATACTCTGTCTCATGCATTTGGGCCGAGAATTGGCATGCCTTGTGTCTCAGTGGGTGTTTTCTTGTGTGTTTTGGGGATAGTGGAATTGCCTCCGTGAAGGTTACTGTGGAGGTACGCTGGTGTGGTCTGTGAGAGGCCTCCTGGGCAGCTTCGTCGAGGGGTGAGATTAACTCGTCCATTGTATCTCTATTTGCTCAAGCTCTCGGCACTCTGAAGGACCGGAAACTTGGAGTGCACAATTGGTGGAGTGGAAGTACTCAAGTTGTTTCCTGTGGTTGTCTGTGGAGTAGTTTGGGTGACAGGAGGTCTGGGCTCTAGGTGAGGCGGTCTTGGAGATTTACAGTGGGTCGGGCCCTTAAGGTTATTGTTAGTTACGACACTCTTGAGCCAGGTATAGGTAGTGGTGTTGCTAGTTTTTTCAACATGCAACTTTCTCCTCAGCGTAGTCATTCCTCCCTCCCTACCAAGCCAGGCTTAGCAGGGCACAGGGACTAGAACATGCCAATTCAATCTGTGGAGCTAAGAATGGTGGCAGCTGGGACATGCCAGGGTGGAAAGACTGTTAGTCGCTCCTAGAAGATGGGTGTTGGAGCGCGTGGTAGTTGCAGTGGTAGCGAGCATGCGACCAATCGTGGAGGGTAGTCTCAACAACCTTAGTGACGTGGTGGTGTGCAGCGTGGTGGTAAGGTCAGCCAAGGGTCTGGTAGATGTTCATCTCCCAACCCGCGGGTAATTCAACATTGTTGTCTGGAGAATTGTAGCAAGCTAATTCAATCTTTGCTAGGCCGGGTGGAGTTGGCTGAAAGGATCCAAAGGGAGGAGCATGCTAAGTTGGTGGCCACCTTGGATAAGATGCACTACTTTCAATGCCAGGTTAGAGAGTGCGTGGTGATGGTCTGGTGTGGCCAAAACCATCTTTTAGAAAAAGTGGAAAAGCTGGAGACATGGATGACACACTTCGAAGGGCATGTCCAGTGTAGCTTCCACCCTCTGCCTTCTCTAGGAACAACCCCAGATAACCCAACGACCATCATGTCAGATGAGTAGCATGCCCTCAGGTGTTTTCTATGTGTTGTTTGTCTTTTGGTGTTTGTTGCCTTCTCATTTATGGACAATGTCCTTAGTCTCTTTTTTGTATTTTTGTCACAAGCTGCAAACAATGGTCAACAAACCTGGTCAGGGTGAGACCACCTATTTATTGTTACTCCAGATGTATATCTTTTTTCCAAATGAATAGAATTTCGACTTACAAAGAAAAAAATAACTAGGATGTTGTTTGATATTCTTTTTTATCTATCAATGTTTTGTATTTATATGTATTTTAATTATTTTTTAATATGAATACTAATTAATTTGTATATTAAAATTTGTATATATAATTTTAGTGCATATAAAAGAATACAAGTTTTTTATGAAATTGGATTTAATATAAATAATTTTAAATCCATCTTAACCCTAGATCTACCAAAAACTAAAAAGATCAAATCCCTTTTAAAGTGAAAAACAATTTGATCCCTAATTTAAATTTTCATTAATATAATTAATTTTTTTAATTAAACATAAATAAATGATTTATTTATTTAATAAAAACATATTCTTAATAATATTAAAAATAATTCATAGGAGAAGAACATCTCAATTACTCTAAACAACATTAAAAAAAGACACTCACATGAAGAAAAGAAAAGAACTATTGAGGTTAGTTTAGTTGTTTAAGGAAACATACATTTTATTTTTTTGTACATGCACGCTGCAACAATAACGAAATGATGAGCCTTTACATGTTTGAATTTAGATTTGTTTTACCCAATAAACCAAAGAATTAAATTGGGATGGCAAAGCTAACTGAATATGGAAAATACAATCATTGTTATTTCTTTTAAAAGAGGTTATCAATGTGTCCAATCATTTACGAAAATATTGAAGTTTAATGACATTATTAATGTTAATTAAGACTTATACAATTTATTGATTTTAAGAAAGAATAATGGAATTTTTTTATTTTGTATTTATATATTAAAAAAAAGGTGAAAAAAAAACTCTAAATACCATACTTTAGAAGATAAAAAATTAAAAAATAAATTGATTAATATATTTTAACAATATCATTAAAATTTGCAAAAAGTTAGTTTTATATATATATATATATATATATATATATATAAATTATTGGCCGATCCAAGTGAATAGTGTACAGCTTCCATATTTCATTAATAAGTTAGATATTGATGGTAAGAAATTTATGTGTAGGGTATGAATAAAATGCATTTTTTTTAGCTGAAATTGAAGGCTTTGAAAGAGAAAATTAAATCGTGGAACAAAAGGAATTTGGGAAATTTTTTGAGGAAAAATTTAAATTGGAATTGAAAACGGAAAAACTACAACGTCGCATGATCATAGAAGGACGAAATATGGATCTTGTGGTCGAGAAAAGTTTGACTTTACATCAGCGAGAGAAAATACGACAATAAGTAGAAATATAATGGAAACAAAAGTCTATAGTGTGATGGTTAAGAGCTAGTGAAAGAAACTCCACTTTTTTTCATAATTCCTTGTTGCAATGTTTTGTACCTACTACAACCACCCTCTAAAATTTTGCCCATGTTTTGATTTTGCAACCTCCCTTATGTCCACAGGAGCTTTTCATTTACTGATGTCAAGTATTCATGTTATGATTAAGACTTATCTTTTCATACTATGCTTGTGATGTGTTGTTTTTTTCTCTGTTTGATACCTTTCAGACACAAGTTATCTCTTGACTTGACTTTACAACACTTTCAGTCTTCACTCCAGAAACTGCACAATCTTGGAAGGTAGGCTAGCCTTGAGGATCTGAATTGCACAATCCAAACATGCAGGCCGTCCTTGAGCTCAGAAAATACACAATTCTAAGAGACAGCTCGACCTTAAGTTTAGAAATTGCGCAAAATGTCCCTTGAGCTTAGAAACTGTGCAATTCATTGAGTCATGGAGTTTCCTAGTCCCTTGTGGTTGGGAATTGTGAAATCCTCCTTGGTAATGTGAATGGACTATTTCCTGAAAAATAAAAAAAAATAAAAAAGAAAAAATAAATCCCTAGAAAGAAAGGGAGTGGATAATTAGTTCCCCAAAGGATGACACAAGTTGTTATTTTGCGACTTTTTCCAAGTGTTTCTTTTTCCTTGATTTTATGCATGCGCATCATAAACCCTAACCAACCTAGGTCTATATAATGGACACCCCTATAGCTCATTTGATTATTCAATTTTGGAGCTTTAACCTTCCTAATTAGATCGAGGAGCCTTCAATCGAGTTTGCGGTGCGTTTCGAGGTGAGTTTTTGTTTTGTCATCTTTTGCCGCTTTTTCTCTTGCATTTTTGTCGTTTCATTTTTGTGAGTGTTTTTTTCTTGTTTCTTTTCATAATTGCTAGCGTTTTAACTATTTTAGCTTGTAAAAGTGTTAATTCAGTTTGTCATTCACCTTTTACAAGTGTCGCATAAGCTTTTGTGTTTTTTCCATTAGTGGTTGTCGTTTCGGCGACTCCCTATGCATGTTTATTTTTCCTTTTTTCACATTGATCTTCTGCACTTAATATTCATTGATCTTTCTTTCTTTAATAATATCCACACTCTAACTTGCACTATCACTTAGATATGCCACTTTCCCATCCTCTTTATGGGAAAATCTACCCTTCACTTAGCCAACAATTACCTTGCTCAACTGGGCATTTGATCCGGATTTAAACAGGAACGCAATAAAATACAGAGATAACCATATACACAAAGATGCAGCGGAAATAATACTTCATTTCATTAATGGAAAATACTGAAATATGCTTACAACCGGAATAGAAATAACCAGCTAGCGATGGTAGCTAATCTCTAGAAGAATGTTGGCTACATCCTTGACTGTCTACAATGAGGGCGAAGGCCTATTATTGTGAGAAACAATGAAAAAAATTCCAAAACCTAAACCTAGAAGATGAAACGCCAAACTATGGGCCCGTTTGAGTAAATTGTAATCAACTTCCCGGGTCGTAACTTGGCATACGATCTCCGTTTGACGCGCATGATAGCCCGTTGGAAAGATCTCTCCGAGGACTACGACGGGAAAGACGATTTTTTATCTAAAAAATCGTGCAAGATTTCCCAAAAAATGTCGTTTAGGGCCTCAAAATGGCTCCGGAAGTTCAGGACCCGAAAAACTGCTAAAAATAGTAAACTGCGCTATAATTAAGGAAACTTAAAATGTTGAGGTGGGGGTCTAGGTGGACTTGGCAGGTGGCCACCAATATCCACCTGGATCAGCATTGTGCAAGTCCAAGGTTCATGCTTGGCCTCTAAGACTATGCAATGTACGATACCTACCTTTCTGAATTGTGCATTGCACAGTTCCAGGGCTCAAGCCTCACCCTTGGCCACTGAGACTGTGTAATGTGTAGTCTCTCCCTCAGTCCACTCAGTCTTAGACTACACATTTCACATTATCAAGCCTCGACTTGCTCCCACAGCTTCCTAGACTACACAATTTGTGGTTCTTGGAGCCAATCCCTTCCCCCAGCTTAGGAATTATGTAATTTTCCCCATCAATCTTGTGATTGCTACCTTGATCTTTCTTTGTGAGTCATTTTGCCGAAGCTGATTCATGTTTGTCATGAGTGATTTTTCCTCCTACAGGTATTTCAGTTCTTGAGCACCTCCCTTGATCAGTCACTGTTATCATGGCCCCCAAGTGATCTACCTCAAAGGACACCACAGAAAGAAGCACCGGGGAGGAAATTGAGAGTACTCCAATAAACTTTCCAATTTTCTCAGATACTCAACTGTTCATAGAAAGGCAGTTAGATATCACATGGCACAAAGTGAATGAGGCAGTCTCACCAATAAGATTCAAAGCATATCTTGAGGACTGGTGGGTGTATATAAATGTCCAAAAGTTAGGGTTACACAAGATTGAATGCAGGTACCCAGCTCTCCCATGTGCAAACATTTTAAGCTAGATAATATCTCATATAGATTCCAAGACTATGAATCTTAGCAGTGCTAGTGAACAAAGGCTTGCCTCTTTTTGGCATCAGATTACCATCTCATGTATCTTTTGTTGGAGTTGAAATCTCTCATGGATTCTTACTTTTATGCAACCACCAACTACTTGAGCACAAAGGAATTTGTTAAAGAATGGGTGAAAGAGCCAGCAAAGTTCCATTAGATACCCACCAACACTTACAAGACAAAATATCTCAGGAAGGCTTATCAGTACTTGATATTTCTATGTTGTAGGATGTATGGTTAGTAGAGTATTGAGACCTTCCCCAGAGGGTGGGCATTCTTGCTAAAATAGATTGTGAACAAAGGAAAATCTTTCAATTGGTCAGACTTGTTGGCTCAATAATTGAAGATCCATGTAGCTAATACCCAAAATCCTCCCAAGGGAGAGCAAGCCAGATTTTACATGTTTGTCTACCTACTTGATGCAATATGTGCTAATAATTCATTTCCTGACATGAATTGAGCCTCGACACCAAGACATATTTCTGTGCACATTTAATACAAGCTGCTTTCAAAGTGTAGCCATAAAGGAGTAATGGAAAAGTTGACCGATCACTTCCTCATTCCATTATAGAAGTTAATATTTGGGGAAGATGAACCTTGCAATGGAAGAAGTGTTAGAAATAACAGATTGGTTTGCCTCACTAGATGGCACTTTCCTTAGAGTGTTTGATAGACAGAAGTCACCACATTTTGTATTGAGGTATGCCACCAATAAGTTAGTCATGCAAGAAGTCGCTTACCGATAAAAAGTTCTGCACAGGAAGAATAAAGCACATGTAGAAAGACATTTGTCGACGCGTTTTGAACAAATCAGTGTGGTTCATCATCAGGACAAGTTGAAGAAACAGATCTAGCTTTGCATGTTAAATAGTCTGAGCAGAGCCTCCAACGGCTATCTTGACCAACGACTAATTTTGACTTAGGGACCAGAGTCATAAAGTCATTCTTATAATTTAAAGGAAGCTAGTTATATTTAGTGACCATACCTTTAAAATATATATAAAATATATAAATAAATAAATAATTTTAATTGGTGTTTAAGTTATAGTTGGTTAAAAAGATATCATTTATAATTAAAATTATTCGTTTGTTAATTTAAATGGATTTAGTTTATGGAAGACCTTTCTTTAAATATAAATTATATAAGGTATTTTAAGATAATAGTTAGTTAGAATAAATAAAACCTCAATTCAACAAAAGAATAAAGCAACTTGGTTCGCTCTTCCTATATAGATTGGATTGTACGAAATCAATAATATGAAATTTGTAGACACCAAAGGAAATGAGATAGAAATTTTACATTCGATCATTTAGACTTCAATCTGTATGATCCTATAAATGTTTGTAAAGACCATTATGAAAATATTCATTTTCAGTGGCCAAGCAGGACCTTTCACAGGCTAGAGGAGGAAGCGATGAATAATTTCTATAATGCCTCCAAGTCCTCGAACCAGTTAGCTTCGCAGGAACATCATAGGTTACTCCGTAGAAGGAAACCACTACAAAGGTAATACCATTAGAAAGGCATAACCCAATGCTAAAAAAGTGCAAGAGGAAACTTGCACACAATATGGTTGAAGAGCAGAGCTGTAAGATGAAAGAAGATTTAGTCATCTTGAAAGCAGCCATAGCAACAGAGAAGAGCATGAAACAAAGGAAGCAGGAGGAAGTAATGAAGCAGAGGGAAGAACAAGAGCAGAGGATATTGGAAGAGGAAAATCAAAGACAAAAAGATGAAGAAAGGTAGAAGAAGAAGAACAACATAGAAACAATTTGAGGAATAAGAGCAGAACCGACTACTAGGAGAGGAGAGCGAACGATTTTAGGACAAGGATATCACTCAAGAAATTGAGGAGTTGATTGTGATTCAAGACATGGATGTGGAACTAGATCCATTGAACCAAGATGTTGATCTAATTTCGAGCACTCATGAAGTTATCACTCAGTCTTCCCCTCCTCTGATAGTAGAGAACTCCAAGAGAGGAAGAGGAAATTGTTCATCTATATGTGATCCATATTTAAAGAGGAATGCAAAAAAGTACAAATATAACCATAAATACAGAGGTGTAGCAGAAATAATACTTCCTTTTATTAATATCAAATAATGAAATATGCTTACAAACAATATGGAAATGAGACTAGCTAAGCGATGATAGCTTATCTTTGAGAAGAGATGTGGTGGCTACATGCCTCTAAAATGTGTTACAATGAGGCTCAAGGGCCTTTTTATTATTGAACAACAAGAGAAAACCCTAAACAACCAAAACCCTAACACGAGGAGATGTAACACCAAGAGTTTGTGGGCCCCGTTGGGGTTAGTTGGGCAACCAACTTCCACGGGTCGTGACTTGGTCATATTATCTCCTTTTGACGCGCATGATATCCCATTGGAAAAATATCTCTGGGGCTATGACAAAAAAAAAATTACGTAATTAAGTTTTTGGTGGTAGATTACCAAAAAAACGTCGTTTAGGGCCTCAAAATGGCTCTGGAAGTTTAGGACCTAAAAAAATGCTAAAAATAGTAAATTGTGCTAAAATTAAGGAAACTGAAAAGACTGAAAGAAAAAATGGCGGGGGTCCAAGTGCAATTGGCAGGTTGCTACTAATATCCACCTGGATCATTCCTCACCCTTAGGAAGAAAAAGTCCCCATTGCATTGAGTGCCTCCATGAGATGGGAAAACTTCTAATGAACTTGGTCCCTTGTGAGTTGTTTTGTAATCTCTGATGTGTCCAGTAATGGTGGGAAGCATGGTTGAGGGTTGTCCACATTGAAAACTCGGTGCAAGACAAATAATGGGGGAATCTTGCGCTCCAAATAATTGTTTCCCACATCTTTGTTAATGGTGTAAGGACAATAACAGAGTGGTCTGAGCTTCCGATGGGCTCTGGCAAGGCATTCTTTCGGCAAATCCAACCAAACTTTATCACCCACCTCAAACTTGTGTGACACCTAATGTTGATCATGTCACTGCTTGTACTGGGCATTTTCTAGAATGCAGTGGCGATATATCAGCCCGTTAGGTAGAGGTCATCCGGGAGTCAGATCGAACGAATGCTTGATGTGACAGTGTAATGGCACCTCTGTCGATGAGGAGAAGATGTCCCTGTATCCTTTCATGACCGTATCCACCTGATTTTGCTGCATGGAGGAACCCTTCCCTGGGGCCATGGATGTGGCTATGATATTTCCCTTACTTTAAGAGTGAACGAGAAAGAAAATAAATTTCCTAGTATGGCAGATGATCTTACTGCCTTTCTTAGCAGAGATCAAAGAAGTGGTGGTAGGTGGGGCTACCTTCGGTATCCTATATAATGTATTACACAAAGAAATAATAATAGAGCAAGGCCTTGACTCATACACAGCATGTCGCTTCCACAAGTATGGTTGGCCTAATAATACATCACAAACATCAAGAGGTGCAACATCACACAATACCTCATATGTGAAGGGATTGATGCTATAGGGAAGGCAAAACTGCTAGCGGACTTAGAGATCTCGTCCTTGGTGAAGCCACCCTATGTTGTATGGTTGCCAGTGTGGTATGGTCGATAGTCCCAGCCGCTTCACGATGTCTGTTGAAATGAGGTTCTTTTGGCTCCCACTGTCAACAATGAATTGCAGCGGTGAACCCTTCACCCACATTTGTGAGTGGAAAAGACACTCCCCCTCCTCTGGATCTTCGGGCTCATTCTTCTAGATCTTAGCAGTGGCAACAATGGTGTTGGGGTTCACTTCAATGATCTGCTTCCCTTTGTCATTCCTCTCGTCGGGTTCTGAATTAGGGTCGGAACATGCATCTGATTTTGAAGCCTTCAACTCGGCCACTAATGACTGCTTGCCCCAACACTCACTTGTGCTGTGAGTGGGGCTCTTGTGGAACTCACACCACTTTCCTATGTCCTTATTTGACTTTGTGGTGTTGTTATTTTCTTGTGGCTTCGACGGGTTGTCTTAGGTCACCCCTCCTTGGCTTTGTCCTTTGTTCTTTGGATTCGCGGATCCAAAATATCGCTTCTTTTGTTTAAAACTCTGCTCAATCTTGATAGCATATCGATATGCCGTGCTGAGCGAGGAGATGTCTAGGAACTTAATCTCGTCCTAGATGTATCTATGTAGGCAGTTGCGGTATTTGAGTACCAAATGTTTCTTTGAATCCTTGATGCCCAACTTCGTGCGCATGGTATGAAAAACATTGGTAAACTTCGACACATCTTGATCCCTTCCCTGCCCCATCGTGATCCACTTTTTATTTGTCCTCATAGCTCCCAATAGGGTAGTAATACTCCTTGATGGCGTCCCAGAATGAATTCCAAGTGGGAGTGGCTGAAAATAGTGAGTTCATACTTTCATCCTTCTACTCGCAGTAGGTTTCCCACCAGTCCTTGTCGTGGGGGGCTACTTTGAGAAGAGTGAAAGTAATCTTTTCCTGGTTGGAAAAATCATGAACAAAAAAATACCCTTGTAGTAGATTTAGCCATTTATCTACGACATCTGCATCTATTTGACCATCGAATATGGGGATTTCAAAGTTAAATTGTACCTTAAAGGGTGCAACATTTCTAGAGTAGCTATTAGATGTGTCGCCCCTAGGTAGTTGCTGGAGGATCTAGGAAAAGTTGTCCATCATCGCGTTCCTTTGTCGGTCGAGGGCTTCTTCAAGCAAGATTTTGATAGGATCTCCTGGCCCCTCATATTTCTTTTCATCTGCCATGGGAGGCCATCGAGATTTGCGAGGTTGGTCTTGCAAAAGTTTGACTAGTTCAGGCCCTAACTCTTTATATCCCAACCTCGTTGGGGACATGTAAAGAAAAACCAAGAAAGAGTAGACTACTCTAATACCACTGATCTAGATTTAAACATGAACACAACAAATTACATATAGAACCATAAATACAGAGGTGCAGTAGAAATAACACTTCCTTTGATTAATATCAAATAATGAAATATGCTTACAAACAATATGGAAATGAGACTAGCTCGACGATGATAGCTTATCTCTGAGAAGATATGTGGTGGCTACATGCCTCTGAACTGCTTTAAAATGAGGCTCAAGTGCCTTTTTATTATTTAACAATAAGAGAAAACCCTAAACAAATAAAACCCTAACCCAAGGAGATGTAACACCAAGAGTTTATGAGCCTCGTTAGGGTTAGTTGGGCAGCCAACTTCCCCGGGTCGTGACTTGGTCATATTATCTCTGTTTGAGGCACATGATATCCCATTGGAAATATCTCTCCAAGGAATACGAAAAAAAATGACTTGTCGATAGTCACTAGCGGTAGATTGCCAAAAAAATGTTGTTTAGGGCCTCAAAATGACTTTGGAAATTTAGGGCCTGAAAAACTACTAAAAATAGTAAACTATGCTACAATTAAGGAAACTAAAAAACTGAAAGAAACAATGGTGGGGGTCCAAGTGGAATTGGCGCGTGGATACCAATATCCACCTGGATCATTCCTCCCCCCTAGGAAACAATGGTGCCCATTGCATTGAGGGCATGCATGAGATGGGGAAACTTCTGCTAAACTTGGTCCCTGGTGAGTTGTTTTGCAATCTCTGATGTGTCCAATAAAGGTGGGAAGCAAGGTCGAGGGCTATCCATATTGAACAATCGGTGCAAGCCAAAGAATGGGGGAATTTTGTGCTCAAAAGCATTGTTTCCCACATCTTTGTTAATGGTGTAAGGACCATAGTGGAGTGGTCTGAGCTTCCGATGGGCTTTGGTAAAGCATTCTTTCTGCAAATGCAACCAAACTTTGTCGCCCAGCTGAAACTTGTGTGACACCTGATGTTGATCATGCCCATGCTTGTATTGGGCATTTTCCATAATGAAGCGGCTTACTCATATAAAATGGACTTACACAGTCTTACCATTGTCTTATTTGTCTCAATGCTATTAGTAGATAACTAGATGCTATTAGAATTGGTTCCATTCATTATATATTTGAGAATTGATTCAGCCATTGACTAAGCCCCACATATTGGCCCGTTGGGTAGAGGTGCTCTAGGAGTCAGATCGAATGAATGCTTGAGTTGACAGTGTAATGGTACCTCTATCGGTGAGGAGAAGATGTCCCTGTATCCTTTCATGACCATATCCACCTACTTCTGCTGCATGGGGAAACCCTTCCTGGGGGCCATGGATGTGGCTACGATCTTCCCCTTACTTTGAGAGCGAACCGAAAACAAAATAAATTTCCTAGTTTGGGAGATGATCTTAATGCCTTTCTTAGCAGAGATAAAAGAAGTGGTGGTAGGTGGGGCTACCTACGGTATCATGTATAATGTATTACACAAATAAATAATAATAGCGTGAGGCCTTCCCTCATACACAACATGTCACTTCCACAAGTATGGTTGGCCTAATAATACATCACAAACATCACACAATACCTCATTTGTGAAGGGCTTGATGCTGTAGGGAAGGGGGCATTGTTGGCGAACTCGAAGATCTCGTCCTTGGTGAAGCCACCATATGCTATATGGTTGTGGGTGTGGTATGGTCGGTAGTACTAGCCACTTCACGACCTCTGCTGAAATGAGATTCTTTTGGCTCCCACTATCAACAATGAATTCTAGCGACGAACCCTCCACCCACATTTGTGAGTGGAAAAGGCACTCCCCCTGCTCTGTATCTTCGGGCTCATTCTTCTCGATCTTAGTGGTGGCAACAATGGCGATGGGCTTTGCATCAATTATCTGCTTCCCTTTGCCATTCCTCCTGTTAGGTTCTTACTTAGGGTCAGAACATGCATATGATTTTGAAGCCTTCAACTTGGCCACCAATGACTGCTTGGCCCGACACACACTTATGCCATGAGTGGGGCTCTTGTGGAACTCACACCACTTTTTTGTGTCCTTCTTTGACTTCATGGTGTTGTTCTTTTCTTGGGTCACCCCACCTTGGCTTTGTCCTTTGTTCTTCGTATTCGCAGATCCAAAGTCTCGCTTCTTCTTTTTAAACTTCTACTCGATCTTGACAAGGTATCGGTATGCCATGCCGAGCAAGGAGATGTCCAAGAACTCCACCTCATCCTGGATGTATCTATGTAGGTAGATGCGGTACTTGAGTACCAAAATTTTCTAAGAATCCTTGTTGCCCAACTTCGTGCACAAGGTATGAAAAACATTGGTAAACTCCGACACCTCTTGGTCCCTTCCCTGCCCAACATGGTCCATTTTATGTATTTGTCCTCATAGCTCTCAACAGGGTAGTACTGCTCCTTGATGGCTTCTAAATGAATTCCAAGTGGGAGTGACTGAAAACAATGAGTTCATACTTTCATCCTTCTGCTCGCAGTAGGTTTCCCACTAGTCCTTATTGTGGGGGGTTGCTTTGAGAAGAGAGAAAGTAATCTTTTCCCAGTTGGAAAAATCATGAACAAACAAATACCCTTCAAGCAGATTTAACCATTTATCTACAACATTTGCATCTATTTGGCCCTCGAATATGGTGATTTAAAAGTTAACTTGTACCTTAAAGGGTGTGGTGTTTCTAGAGTAGCTATTAGATGCGTCGCCCCTGGGTAGCCGCTAAAGGATTTGGGCAAAGTTGTCCATCATCGCGTTCCTTTGTCGCTCGAGGGATTCTTTAAGAAAGATTTTGATAGGATCTCCTGCCCCCTCATCTTTCTTTTTCATCCACCATGGGAGGCCATCGAGATTTGAGAGGCTGGTCTTGCAAAGCTTTGACCAATTCAAGCCCTAACTCTTTATATCCTGACCTCATTGGGGACATACAAAGAAAAACCAAGAAAGAGTAGACCTCTCTGATACCACTGATCTAGATTTAAAAAAGAACGCAAAAAATTATAGATATAACCATAAATACAGAGGTGCAACAGAAATAACACTTCCTTTGATTAATATCAAATAATGAAATATGCTTACAAAGAATATGGAAATGAGACTAGCTCGGCGATGGTAGCTTATCTCTGAGAAGAGATGTCGTGACTACATGCCTCTGAACTGCGTTACAATGAGGCTTAAGGGCCTTTCTATTATTTAACAATAAGATCAAACCCTAAACAATCAAAACCCTAACCCGAGGAGATGTAACACCAAGAGTTTATGGGCCCCATTGGGGTTAGTTGGGCAGCCAACTTCCCGGGGGCGTGACTTGGTCATATTATCTCCGTTTGAATCGCATGATATCCCGTTGGAAAGATCTCTCTGAGGACTATGAAAAAAAATGTTATACAAAGCGGTTGGTTGTAGATTGCAAAAAAAAGCTTTGTTTAGGGCCTCAAAACGGCTCCAGAAGTTTATGACTCGAAAATCTGCTAAAAATAGTAAATTGTACTACAAAAGGAAACTGAAAAATTGAAAGAAACAATTGTGGGGGTCCAAGTGGAATTGGTGGGTGGCTACCAATATCCACTTGGATCATTCCTACCCTATTAGGAAGCAATGGTCCCCATTGCGTTGAGTGCCTCCATGAGATGGGGAAACTTCTGCTGAACTTGGTCCATTGTGAGCTGTTTTGCAATCTCTGATGTGTCTAGTAATGGTGGGAAGCATGGTCGAGGGTGGTCCACATTGAAAACTTGGTGCAAGCCAAGGAATGGGGGAATGTTATGCTCCAAAGCATTTTTTCCCACATCTTTGTTAATGGTGTAAGGACCATATCGGAGTGGTCTGAGCTTTTGATGGGCTCTGGTAAGGCATTCTTTCTACAAATGCAACCAATTTGTCGCCCACCTAAAACTTGTGTGACACTTGATGTTGATCATGTCGCTGATTTTACTGGGCATTTTCCAAGATGGAGGAGTGATATATCAGCCTGTTGGGTAAAGGTGCTCCGGGAGTCAGATCGAAGGAATGCTTGACCTGATAGTGTAACGGTTCCTCTATCGGTGAGGAGAAGATGTCCCTATATCCTTTCATGATCGTATCCACCTGCTTCTGCTGCATGGAGGAACCCTTCTCGGGGGTCATGGATGTGGCTACAATATTCCCCTTACTTTGAGAGCGAACCATAAACAAAATAAATTTTCTAGTCTGGGAGATGCTCTTATTGCCTTTCTTAGCAGAGATCAAAGAAGTGGCGGTAGGTGGGGCTACCTCCAATATCCTGTATATGTATTACACAAAGAAATAATAACAACACGAGGCCATGAATCATACACTGAATGTTGCTTCCACAAGTATGGTTGGCCTAATAATATATCACAAACATCAATAGGTGTAACATCACACAATACCCCATTTGTGAAGGGCTTGATGCTATAGGGAAGGGGGCACTATTGGCGGACTCGGAGATCTCGTCCTTGGTGAAGCCACCCTATGTTGTATGGTTACAGGTGTGGTATGGTTGGTATTCCCAGCTGCTTCATAGTCTCTACTAAAATGAGGTTTTTTTGGATTCCACTATCAACAATGAATTGCAGCGGCGAACCCTCCACCAAGATTTGTGAGTGGAAAAGACACTCCCCCTCCTATGGATCTTCAAGATCATTCTTTTGGATCTTAGTGGTGGAAACAGTGGCAATGGGCTCCACATCAATGATCTACTTCCCTTTGTCATTCCTCTTGTCGGGTTCTGACTTAGGGTCGAAACATGCATCTGATTTAGAAGCCTTCAACTTGGCCACCAATGACTGCTTGGCCTGACACTCACTTGTGCTGTGAGTGGGATTCTTGTGGAACTCACATCACTTTCCTTTGTCCTACTTTGACTTCATGTTGTTGTTCTTTTCTTGTGGCTTCGACAGGTTGTCTTCGGTCACCCCGCCTTGGCTTTGTCCTTTGTTCTTAAGATTCACAGATCCAAAGTCTCGCTTCTTCTTTTTAAACTTTTGCTCCATCTTGATAAGGTATCAGTATGCTGTGCCTAGCGAGGAGATGTCCAGGAAATCCATCTCATCCTGGATGTATCTATGTAGTCAGGCGCGGTACTTGAGTACCAAAATGTTCTCAGAATCCTTGATTCCCAACTTTGTGCGTAGGGTATGAAAAACATTGGTAAACTCTGGCACATCTTGGTCCCTTCCCTTCCGCAACATGGTCCATTTTATGTATTTGTCCTCATAGCTCCCAACAAGGTAGTACTTCTCCTTGATGGTATCCTGGAACGAATTCCAAGTGGGAGTGGCTGAAAACAGTGAGTTCGTACTTTCATCCTTCTGCTCACAGTAGGTTTCCCACCAATCCTTGTCGTGGGGGGTTGCTTTGAGAAGAGCGAAAGTGATATTTTCCCGGCTGGAAAACTCATGAACATAAAAATACCCTTCTAGTAGATTTAACCATTTATCTACGACATTTGCATCTATTTGACCCTCGAATATGGGGATTTAAAAGTTAACTTGTACCTTAAAGGGTGTGGTGTTTCCAGAGTAGATTTTAGATGTGTCACCCTTGGGTAGCCGTTGAAGGATATGGGAAAAGTTGTCCATCATCGCGTTCCTTTGTCGCTCAAGGGATTCCTCAAGGAAGATTTTGATAGGATCTCCTGCCCCCTTGTCTTTATTTTCATCTGCCATGGGAGGCCATTGATATTTGTGAGGTTGGTCTTTCAAAGGTCCGACCAGGTCAAGCCCTAACTCCTTATATCTCGACCTCGTTGGGGACATGCAAAAAAAAACTGAGAAAGAGTAGACCGCTCTGATACCACTGATCCGGATTTAAACAAGAATGCAAAAAATTATAGATATAACCATAAATACAGAGGTGCAGCAGAAATAACACTTCCTTTGATTAATATCAAATGATGAAATATGCTTACAAACAATATGGAAATGAGACTAGCTCGGTGATGGTAGGTTATCTCTGAGAAGATATGTGGTGGCTACATGCCTCTGAACTATATTACAATGAGGCCGAGGGGCCTTTTTATTATTGAACAATAAGAGAAAACCCTAAACAACCAAAACCATAACCCAAGGAGATGTAATACCAAGAGTTTATGGGCCCCATTGGGGTTAGTTGGGCAGCCAACTTCCCGGGGTCATGACTTGGTCATATTATCTCCACTTGACGCGCATGATATCCTATTGGAAATATATCTCTGAGGACTATGACAAAAAAAGTGACTATTATAGGTCATCAGCGATATTACCAAAAAAACGTCGTTTAGGGCCTCAAAATGACTCCAGAAGTTTAGGACCCAAAAAAATGCTAAAAATAGTAAATTGTGCTACAATTAAGGAAACTGAAAAAACTAAAAGAAAAAATGGTGGGTGTCCAAGTGGAATTGGTGGGTGGATTCCAATATCCACTAGATCATTCCTCCCCCCTTAGGAAGCAATGGTACCCATTATGTTGAGTGCCTCCATGAGATGGGGAAACTTCTACTGAACTTGGTCCCTGGTGAGATGTTTTGCAATCTCTGATGTGTCCAACAATGGTGGGAAGCATGGTCGAGGGTAGTCCACATTGAACACTCTGTGCAAGCCAAGGAATGGGGGAATGCTGTGCTCCAAAGAATTGTGTCCCACATCTTTGTTAAAGGTGTAAGGACCATATCAAAGTGGTTCGAGCTTTCGATGGGCTCAGGTAGGGCATTCTTTCTGCAAATGCAACAAACTTTGTCGCCCCCCCAAACTTGTGTGACACCTAATTTTGATCATGTCGCTGCTTGTATTGGGTTTTCCAGATTGGAGCAGAGATATATCAGCCCATTGGGTAGAGGTGCTCTGGAAGTTCGATCAAACAAATGCTTGAGTTGACGGTGTAACGGTACCTCTATCGATGAGGAGAAGATGTCCCTGTATCCTTTCATGATTGTATCCACCCGCTTCTTCTGTGTGGAGGAACCCTTCCCGTGGGCCATGGATGTGGCTATGATCTTCCCCTTACTTTGAGAGTGAACCAGAAACAAAATAAATTTCCTAGTGTGGGAGATGATCTTACTGCCTTTCTTAGTAGTCAAAGAAGTGGCAGTGGGTGGGGCTACCTCCGATATCCTATATAATGTATTACAAAAAGAAATAATAACAGTGTGAGGCCTTGACTCATACACAACACATCACTTCCACAAGTATGGTTGGCCTAACAATAGATCACAAACATCAAGAGGTGCAACATCATGCAATACCTCATCTATGAAGGGCTTGATGTTGTAGGGAAGGCGACATTGCAAGCAGACTTGGAGATCTCGTCCTTGGTGAAGCCACCCTATGCTGTACAGTTTTGGGTGTGGTATGGTTGGTAGTCCCAATCGCTTCATGACCTTTGCTAAAATGAGGTTCTTTTGGCTCCCATTGTCAACAATGAATTGCAGCTATGAACCCTTCACCCACATTTGTGAGTGGAAAAGATGCTCCCCCTCCTCTAGATCTTCGGGTTCATTCTTTTGGATCTTAGCGGTGGAAAAAGTGGCATTGGGCTCTGCATCAATGATTTGCTTCCCTTTGTCATTCCTCTTGTCAGGGTTTGACTCAGGGTCGGAACATGCATATGATTATGAAGCCTTCAACTCGGCCACTAGCGACTGCTTGGCCTGACACTCACTTCTGCTATGAGTGGGGCTCTTGTGGAACTCACACCACTTTCTTGTGTCCTTCTTTGACTTCGTGGTGTTGTTATTTTCTTACGGCTTCAACAGGTTGCCTAGGGTCACCCCGCCTTGGCTTTGTCCTTTGTTCTTCAGATTCGTAGATCCAAAGTCTCGCTTCTTTTGTTTAAACTTCTACTCGATCTTGACATCATATCGGTATGCCATGCTGAGCGAGGAGATGTCTAGGAACTACATCTTGTCCTCGATGTATATATGTAGGCAGCCGTGGTACTTGAGTACCAAATATTTCTCAGAATCCTTGATGCCCAACTTCATGTGCAGGGTATGAAAAACATTGGTAAACTCCAACACATTTTGGTCCCTTCCCTTCCGCAGCGTGGTCCACTTTATGTATTTGTCCTCATAGCTCCCGAAAGGGTAGTACTGATCCTTGATGGCATCCTAGAATAAATTCCAAGTGGGAGCGGCTGAAAAAAGTGAGTTCATACTTTCATCCTTCTGCTCACAGTGGGTTTCCCATCAATCCTTGACGCGGGGGGCTGCTTTGAGAAGAGCGAAAGTAATCTTTTCTCGGTTGGAAAAATCATCCCGTTGGAATGATCTCTCCAAGGACTACATTGAAAACATGACTTAGTATAAGTCATTGGCAGTAGATTGCCAAAAACATGTCGTTTAGGGCCTCAAAACGGCTCCGAAAGTTTAGGACCCAAAAAAGTGCTAAAAATAGTAAACTGTGCTACAATTAAGGAAACTGAAAAACTAAAAGAAACAATGGTGGGGGTCCAAGTGGAATTGGCAGGTGGCCACCAATATGCACATGGATCACTATGAGGGTCTGGTCATAGACATGTAAAATATGACTTACAACGAGCTTCAGAAGAAGATTGTACAAAAAAGGAAGAAACATTTTCTGGATGATCCTGCATCTCCTGCATTCATCAGAGAAAGGGTGATTGTGATAGACAATAGAAGGAATCTAAATGCCATTGTCAGAACCAACTTGGCCTTCGTAGGTGGTACCAAGTCAAACACAAAGTATTTGATGGACGAGAACAAACAATTTTAAAAGAAACTATAGGCTCAGAGGCAAGAAGTTGAACAACTCTAAGAAAAGGTACAAAACACAACTTTCACACAAGTATATATGGAAGAAGTTAAGGTGGCCATACTTGTTGAAGTATTGACATTGGGAGAAACCATGCAGAGCCTTCATGAGGAGCTTGTCACAAAGCATAAAGCAATTGTCTGCTTGCATGATATGTAGTAGAAGTGTAAGGATAATGCTAAATACCTCAAGGCTATCCATACAACCATTGTTGTCGAGCATGAGTGGTCAATGCAATACAAAGGGGAACCATCCAAATTGGTGAATAAAACAAGGTAACAGGTAGAGATAGAGAAAATAAAAGTGCAAATGATCATTCAAAAAAACAAACAACTCGCCTCATTCATCGCCAATATTCAGGGCCCATATGCATGACTGTACAACAAGGTGGATTTCATGGTGAAATCACACAATATATTGTTAGTTGGCTCACTCATTAAAGTCAAATGAAAGAATTAGGTTAGGCAGGAGGTTGAAGAATACTTGGATTGGTTCAGACAGATCTCTACTGAGGAAGATCTTGAAGTGAACCAAAAAAACATGTAGAAGTACATTAGTGGCCCTATCTAGATCAATACCATGTTTCTTCTATTGAAGAAGGAAACTTGTATTGGTTCCAAATCAGTGTACTCAGATGCCATGAAGGCTAGATTTTTCTTTTAGCCTGATCCCATCGCATAGTTTGGTTCATCATGCTGTACAGAGCTTGGCATCATCATGTGACCGAGAACTTATAAGTCAAAGTTGCTGAGTTGGAGTTTCCCCAAACTCAAGCTTGACTCATTTGTCTTATTAGGTTGTCTAGTTGGCTCTACCCAAGTTTGTCCTATATGGGTATGAGTATGTTGTAATATTCTTTTGTAATTAATTTGTGAGTGGAATTCCAAGTGTCAATTATGGAACGTAAAGAGTTGTTTTGTAAATAAGTTGAAGAGTCATGAGAGAAGTCCAAGAGTCACAAAAGGGAGATGAACTGTCACTCCTTTTGTTATAAATATGTCCTCATAACTGATGTAAAGGGATTTTGGTAGCCAAGATTTTGGCTAGGCTTTTAGCTTAGGATCAAAAGATTGGGAGTTTTGTTGAGAGCCTTGGATTCTTCGTAGCATAGAGGGAGTATCTTTCTTTGCAGGAGCAGGTGTATAATTCATGTTCCATTATTGATACTAGTGGTTCGTCAATGGTATATGCATGCTTGGAAATTTCACTTTAATAAAAGATTAGAGCAACACATTTTCATGCATATGTTGTGAATATAGTAGGTCTATTCTTGTTATGCTTGCAATGTATGTTGTTTCACTTTAATTCTTATGAACTATTTCATTTGCATTAGTATGAATCTTGTTCAATGCGTGTTGTTGTATATTTCCATCATGGTTAACTTGTGAACTATTTTGTAGGCTAACTCGTGATGTCTTTTATGCTCATGTGTTCCTTTCAAGCTACATACTATTATAGGTTTCTAAGAGGCTCACACATTTTCCCCTCGTTGTGTTAGAACCTTTCATACATCGCACTTGACCCTCCACGGAGTTACACACTTGCTTCCCAAAGTCATGGATACACCACTCTATGTGTTATTGCAACCAAGGCACATCATTAAAACCCACTGTTTCGACAAACAGGCTATACTTCGGATAGGGCTCCTACTCCAAATGGTGCGAGGGCTACTTGGGACTTCATATCGGGGAGACCCCATGAATGTTGGCAGGTCCAACACTGTCAACATTTATGGTGCTAGAAGTAGGGCCAGATGACAAGCTGAGCCTACGAAGCTATTTGAACTTTCCTTATATTTAAATGACTTCTTCCCATATCTCAACCCCGACATGTTTCTCCAGAACTACAAATCTTAAAGTGCCCATGGGGATAATAAATGACTTGTAAAATCTAAATTTTGATGGCGAGGGTGGAACAACCATTCTCGAGCACACTGAATGCTTTCTTGAATTCTGCACTCAACACAATATTCAATTTGGGGATACTTCCTGCAGGTTGTTCATTCTCACATTCGAAACACACGTTAAGAAATGGTGTTACACATTTCCAGTTGCTTCTATACACTCTTTTCAACATCTTATGTAAGAGATCTACCACGACTTTGAAAAGTATGCTTATAAATTTATTTTTAAGAAAATCATGCATTTAAGAAAATCACTTGATGAATCTCTTAATGATTTTCACAATCACTTTATTCATTTCTGAAGATGATGTTCATTGGAATTTAATGAAAGAGAAGTTTGAATTTCTTGTTCATATATCAATGAACCCTAAAGAATATGAATCTTTCAAAAGCCTCCCAACATATAGTGGTTATGGAGCTCCCACATATGCGACAAAAGAAGTTGTTGTTCCAAGTGACTCTTCATCTTCCTCTCATCAAACAACTCCATTTATGCAGGTTGAGGTTAGAGAACTTGAGAGACCATTCATTAATCTCCCACCATCTTTTACCATCTCACATATTAACAATTTAAACGCAAGTTTGGACTGTGAATTTGATTTTTCTGGTGATGTCCTTTCCCCTCTCCCTCCATCCATTGGTTCCTATGGTCCTCCCAATTGTGATTTGTTGTGTTCACCAGTTTCAATCATTTCTTCCGATGTTCTTGAGGGATCAAAATCAGGATGGAATTAGTGTTGAAAAATAACTTGCGATATCATTTATGATGATTATGTGTGGGATTCTATTTTTGAACAAGAATTTGCAATGCAAGTTGATGTTTCTCCTTGTTCACCTCTCCCTCATTATTATGACATATTCCATGATTATGTCATACCTATTGAATCTATTAGAGAATCAATTTCTGACGATGTTAACTCTAACCACACTCAAAACTCGTAGAATTTGAGTTTTACATGTAAACCTGGAGAGGAAAAATCTTCTCTTTTTGATCCCTCCAATCCATCATCTGATCATTTTGAAGAAATGGGGGGTGAAATTTATTGTTTTCAATCTTCTGCTCTCTATGATTCATCTGATCAAGAGGATGCTTTTGTTTTCGATGTTGAAATTTCTGATCATGGTTGTCATGATCTTTTCTTTGACTCATTCGATCACGACTCTGATTTTTTTGCTATTTATCTTTCTAAGCCACCTGTTTTCGATGATATACCATATGATGTCTTATAACTACCGCTTGTCGAGGCACTTTAGCCCGAGATGATGGTTATGTCAGGTTCATACAATCTTGAGGCTAGTCCCAATCATGATGAGGGTAGTTTTGTATCTATCAAGGATTCTCATCATTCGATCGTGAAAATTGAAAATCAATCCTTTCTACGATCTTCTCACCCTCCATTTGTTTTGCATGATGCTATTGCTCAATTATTGGAGGAATCATACTTGACAAACACGTTTGTGAAACATAAGTTTTTCACTTTCTTTATGTTTACTGAGTTTAGAAGTTCGAAAGGGTGCTCTTACATGTCATTATGTTACAATGTGTAAAAAAACCATCATGCATCCACATAGTGTTTTGCATGTGATTTTCTCTCATATTTTCCTGCGTGCATTTTCACGCTTCGAATGTCACTGCATGTATCAATTTATCTTTCTTGTTGCTATTATTCTTGAATATATTTCTTAATATGGATTACCTTGCCTATATAGGTCAGCCTATGCATTGGAGTTTGCATTGGAAGTTTCATTTTACATAAGCCTAGCCTATTCTCGATTAGTTTAGGAGTAGGGGTAGTTTATTTGTTTTCTTTGTTTTGTTTTTTTTTTATATACTTTCTGCCCTTGTTGTTTATTTCCTTCCAATGTAGGATAGCTTCCGCATGAGACCATGTTTGGTTTCCCAAGAAAGCATGGTGAATTTTGAGAGGAAATTGTGCTACTTTCAATGCTTGGTTATTATTTATTCCCTCTCTTTGTATGGATCTTGCACCTTATAGTTGATGATACCCTAATGGAAAATATGTTCTTTTCGGAGAAAACCATAGTGAAATCACATTATTTAATCTATAACTAGTAGCACCTACTTTAATCAGTTTTATAATTATTTGATTTTCATCTTGTCAACTAAGTCGAGTAGAGTAAGGAGGGGGGGAAACTTTAACAAGTGAATTGTATTTCAAAGGTGTTTAAATATCCTTCTCTAAAGGTACAACCTCTTCTGCTCTCAATAAGTCAGGATCCCTCTTCCGCCTCATTAAATCAATAAGTATCTATGCACAATTCTTTAAACAAAAATACAAAATAAAAAAATAATAAAAGGCAAAAGAAGAGAAAGGATTCATGTGCAGAAAGGTGAAGCAAGCAACTCCACTGGGGTACTGTCCAGGCTCGTTGGTAGCGGAGCAATGTTTGTATCTTTGAAGTGACTCCGTTGGGGTACTGTCTAGGCCTACTGGTAGTAGAGAAACACTAGCGATGAAAACCAAGACTCTGACAATCTTGCTTCACTTGTGTATCTATATACTCCCCATCCCCAATCGAAACAACTTGGTTTGGCTTGTCTTTGTTACTGTGTCACTGATGAAGAGAATGGTAGGGACTATATCTTTAATGTAAGCTAAGTAAAGAAGCTATGGTGATCAATGAATTGAACAATACTTCTTGAAGATTTAGACCTAGTTTACACGAGTTAAGGCCCATACATAGAGTTGGAGTTTTACCAGTGGGTCACTAAGTGTTGTAGCTGCTAGAACCACCCTTCAAATTTTTTCCCATGCTTTGATTTTGGAGCCTCCCTTCTATCCATAGGAGATTATCATTTACCGATGTCAAGTATTCATGCTATAATCAAGAATCATATTTTCGTGTTGTGCTTGTGATGTGTTGTTTTGATCCCTATTTGATACCTTTCAGACACAAGTTATCCCTTGACTTGAATTTGTAGCATTGTCGGTCTTCCCTCCAGAAACTGCATAATCTTGGAAGGCAGTTAGCCTTGAGGATCTGAATTTCACAATCGAGACAGGTAGGCTAGTCTTGAGCTTTCATTAAGCTTAGAATTTTTTCAAAGCTTTCATTGAGCTCAGAAATTGCATAATTCACTGAGTCAAGGAGTTTCCTAGTCCCTTATTTTTGGGAATTTCACAATCCTCATTGGTAGTGTGAATGGCCAGTTTCCCAAAAAAAAGAAAAAGAAAAAAGAAAAAATAAATCCCTATAAAATTGGGAGTGGATAACTAATTTTCCAAGGATGACACAAATTGCTATTTTTGGACATTAAGTCTTATGTTTTCCTTGATTTTAAGCATGCGCATCATACACCCTAACCAGCCTAGATCTATATAATGGATGCCCCTAGAGCTCATTTTCAAATTCAACTTTGGAGCTCTATCCTTCCCAAGGAGATCGAGGATCCTTTAGTGGAGTTTGCGACGCTTTTCCAGGTGAGCTTTGCTTTTGTCGTCTTTGCCACTTTTTCTGTTGCTTTTTGTAGTTTCGCGTCTTAGAGTCTTATTTTGTTTGTTTCTTTCCATGGTTGCTAGAATTTTAACTTATATTATATTGTACAAGTTTTGGTTTAGTACGTCGTTCACCTTTTACAAGTGTCACATCACATTTCTCATTTTTTCCCATTAGTGGTCACCATTTTGATGGCTCCCTATGCATGTTTGTTCTCCCTTTTGCATCTTGATGTTCTGAACTTAATCTTCACTAATCTATCTTTCTTTAGTCATATCCAAACTCTAACTTTTACTATCACTTAGATCTTCCACTTTCCCATGTTATTTCTGGGCAGATCTTCCCTTCACTTCGCCAGGAGTTGCCTTACTCAGCTAGGCATTGCACAAGTCCAAGGATGAAGATTTATGGCTGGCCTATGAGACTACGTAATGCGTAGTACCTGGCTTTCCCAACTGTGCATTTCAAATTTCCGAGTCTCAATCCTCACCCTTGCCATTGATACTGCACAAAGCACACTCTCTCCCTAAGTCTGCCAAGGTTAAGATTGCACATTGCGCAGTCTCAAGCCTCAAAATGCTCCCTTGGCTATTGAGACTAGGCAATGCACAGTCCTTAGAACCAATTATTTCCCCCAACTTAGGAATTGCGCAATTTTCCCCATCAGTCTTGTGGTTTCTTCCTTGACCTTTCTATGTGAGTCATTTTGCGGAAGGTAATTCATGTTTTCTATTTTTTATTTTTCCTCCTATAGGTATTTCAGTTATTGAGCACTTCTTTTGCAGTCACTGTTATCATGGCCCCTAGGAGATCTTCCTCAAAGGACATCAAAAAAAGTAGCACCAAAGAGGCAATTGAGAGTACTCCAATGAACTTGCCAGTTTTCTTAGATACTCAATTATTCATAGAAAAGGAGTCAGACATCACATGACACAAAGTGAATGAGGCATTCTCAGCAAGAATATTCAAAGCAGACCTTGAGGAACGATAGGTGTATATCAATGTCCAAAAGTCATCGTTATAAAAGATTGCGTGAAGGTACCCCACTTTCCCATGAAGTGAATGAGGCATTCTCAGCAAGAAGATTCAAAGCAGACCTTGAGGAACGATAGGTGTATATCAATTTCCAAAAGTCAGCGTTACACAAGATTGCGTGCAAGTACCTAACTTTCCCATGTGCAAATATTGTCAGCTGGATAATATCTCACATAGACTCCAAGGCTATGACTCTTAACAATGCTAGTCGGAAAAGGATTGCCTCTTTCCTAGCATCGATTATCATCTCATGTATCATTTGCCGGAGCCATAATCGTTCATGGATTCTTAATTTTATGCAGCCACCAACTACTTGAGCACAAAGGAGGTTTTCAAAGGCTAGGTGAAAGAGTCAGAAAAGTTATATCAGAAACCCACCAATACCTAGAAGACAAAATATCTCAGGAAGGCTTATCAATACTTGATAGTTCTATGTTGCAAGATCTATGGTTAGTAGAGTACTAAGACCTTCCCTAAAGGGTGGCCATTCTTGCTGAACTAGATTGTGAACGAAGGAAAACCTTTCAATTGGTCAGACTTGTTGGCTTAATAGTTGGAGATCCATGTAGCTAATGCCCAAAATATTCTCAAGGGAAAGCAAACCATATTTTACATGCCTGCGTACGTATTGGATGCAATATGCGCTCACAATTCATTTCCTAGTATGAATTAGACCTGGACACCAAGAGAGCCTACCATGCGCATTTACTACAAGTTGCTTTCGGAGTGCAACCACAAAGGAGTAACGAAAAAGCTAACTAATCACTTCCTCATTCCATTATACAAGTTAATCTTTGGGGAAGAGCCACCTTGCATGTCACATGGGGCAATGGAAGCATTGTCAGAAATAACATATTGGTTTGCCTCACTGGATGGCACTTAGAGTGTTTGGCGGACATAATTCTATGCATCTTCTACCAAGATATGCCACCAATAAGTTATTCATGCAAGAAATAATTTACCACCTTCCCACAGGGCAAGGAAAATTTTAAGAACCACCCTAAATTTATATGTATAATAAATGGGCTAATCCCCGTGATACATAGGAAAATTGGGAGGTGATTTTATCAATAATATAATATGTATATATAATTTTTTTGGCGAATCTCTCACTAGATTATATTTTCTTGTACAATGATGGAGAATCTTTCACTGAATTATAAAATCTTGTAAGATCTTGGCAAATCTTTTATTGAATAATAAAACATTGTGAAGTCTTGACGAATGTTTTGTTAAAGTATGAAACCATATATGATAATAAGAAAACATATTCATTAAATTGTAATATACTAACACACATGTTTGGAAAAAAGAAACATAATTTTCTCTTCCTACAAACAATGTTCCAAGTTTCAGTGGCCGTGTTTGTCAATGTTCTTACAATACACTCTTTCATATGCTTCTATTAGTTTTGATAATATTCCACAACAAAGTTCTTGTAGGTGTTGATATTGACAATATACATGTTTGGAAAAAAGAAACATAATTTTCTCTTCCTACAAACAATGTTCCAAGTTTCAATGGCCGTGTTTGTCAAGGTTCTTACAATACACTCTTTCATATGCTTCTATTAGTTTTGATAATATTCCACAACAAAGTTATTGTAGGTGTTGATATTGACAACGAGTTCTGTCAAGGTAGGAGAGATTAATCTTTTCTCTACAAATTTTGTCAAGCTACCATTTTTTTCAAGTTATCAAATTTCTTTCTTATTCCATAGATTCCAACTGCGAGATAAAAAAAAAAAAAAAAACACATCAAGTTTGTTTACCCCCACACACCAACAAGTAGCAAGCCCCAACTATATTATATAAGAAAGTATTAGGTATCCCAAAGGCTTGAAGGGGATCTAATTGAAAGAAGTGATCATTGTGAGAATCTTTCCAATCAATATATGAATATATAAATGTAGATTTATTATTATTTTAATTGGAAATCTTCAATTAAATAATCAAATTTAATAACGTCTCTCCCAATCTAAATTTCTTATTAGCATAATTCACTACCCTCATAGGTCTCACATTTTTTAACAACGTTGTAACATGTAGATTAATTTCATTTTTGGTGAACAATCTCCACCTTTTAGGAAAATATGGTGCAGTGGCTCCAACCCCTAAAAATCATTAGGACAAACTAAGAATAACATAGAAGATGAAAGGTTGTACAAACCAACTTATTTTTCAAACAACTAATCCAACATCACTACCTAAACCTTTTCATGAACATATCATATTGAGAATGTTTGAAAAATGGTGGGAAATCTTCTATGAGGGTGATGTGGAAAGAGTGATAAGGTTTCATTGTTTTGAATTTTTTTGTTAAATTAGAAAAAGTTAAAAACCAATATTAATGGAGATATTGGTATTTTTTACTAAATTTTGTGAAGTGACTAAATGTAGCTTTAACCATTCACCTTAAGATGTTTTTACAATATAATTCCTAAGTCTATTTAATATCTTCATTATCATAAAAACCAACCTATATCCATCTTAACTCCACATCTACCACTCTTAGGGGGATGAAATCTATTTATCCCTCTGAGCACTTGGTAGACCCAGAATCAAGATGGATCTAAGATAGAATTTCCCCTTTAAATAGTCTATGCTCACATGAATACCATGGGTCAATACCATGGGTTATCATAAACCT
>APFE031068716.1:112042-141013 GCA_000404065.3 Pinus taeda | reverse complement strand
GAGGGAGTTAATGCCTCCTATATTTGATGTGAGGGAGTTATGAGGCTGTTAGATTCTCTATGCTATATAACAGGCAATCATTCAGATGATTTTCTATGAGAGTGTGAGGATTTCTTGATGTAATCTCCAATTTGATTAATATATTCCTGATGCCTATGTTTGGTGGACGTAGCCCAGATTGGTTGGGTGAACCACATTAAATACTGTGTTATGTGCTTGCTTCTGCTGTGTGTTTAATTTATTTGCTGTGCACCTGATCCAACGGGTTCCTCAAAAGTTGAGGCTTCAAAAATTTTTTCTTGAAATGAGGGCCTAATATTTTGATCAGGTCCAGACTTTCCAATGTTAGGGTTCTGATTCTTCCTAAAGTTTGGATTTCTTGCAGTGTTGCTAGGTTGGCCATCCCAAGAGGACTTCCTCTCAATGGTTTCTACTCTATCCCCAAGTCTGTCCATTCCTTTAATGATAGCATCTAATTTTTGTTCAAAGGCATATGGTTCTTCTTTGAAAGGTATCCTTCTTTCAGCTCTAGCCCGAGCTTGCTTAGAAATTAGGTTAGCCTCTACACTTACGGCTATAATTTGCATTTCCTCTAGGTCTCCAGGAGGTCTTTCCCTAAGCTGATATGCCATATCAGAGTCAAATGCACCATGGAATTTAATTAGGGATAAATCAGGAGGAGGTCTAAGATTTTGGGGAATAGCGTTGTAAACATTACTGAATCTGGTGCAGTAACCTTGAACAGTTTCTTGTGCACCTCTTTTTAAGCCTTCATATTCTGATAGAATGTGCAGAGGATCTTTCTTCTTTTCCCATATGTTCAAGAAGGTATGATAAAGAGCTTGTGGGTCATTTATACTGTTTACAGAGAGTGCTCTAAACCAAGTTCTAACATCTCCGGTCAAACTTTGCACAAAAATTCTCATTCTAACATCATCATCGTCAACTTCATATATTTCAAAATAATCTGTCATTTTCTTAGTATGCTGTTGAGCTGTGTATGAGCCTGTACCATCAAAAGGAGTGATTTTTCTTTGATAGTCTTGGGGCATAGCCCCTAGATTGGCAGGTAAGTTTAAAGGAGCATATCTGTTTGCCATGTTAATAGGGATATATGTAACAACTGGTGCAGTAGGAACAACAACAGGGATTTGAACAATGGATGGAAGAGTGGAAGGGGTAGCTTGAGGCTGGGAAAAATGAGGTACTGATGGTGGATTTGGAGAAGGGGTAGTAATTACCAGAAGATTTGGTGTTTTTCTAGAGGTAAGCTCAGGTTGAAGAGAGCTCTGCAAATGTTTATCAAGATGTGGAGTAACAATTCCTAGTTGCAAATTTTCACTGAATACTGGATCTTGAACTGTGTGGATTAATCCAGATTCAGAAAAGGTCTCAAATGAAGGATTTTCAAAATAATTAGTAGAAGGTTGATCCTCAAGGTGAAATGGCCTCACAGGGCATGATTTCGATCTGAATAAAGGTCGAGTAATAGCAAAACTTTCTAGAATCGCTAGTCTTCTAAGGATTTTAGGAATCAGATTAGGATTTTCGAACACGGGTGGTGGGTTTGGATCAGGATGTGATCTGGTGTAACGAATCCTTTCTGAAGCCAGGATTCTGAGTGTATTTTTTGGTTTTTATGTAAATAGGTTTAACACTACAACTATAACAGTTTCCTTAAGACACTTTAGATATAACAACTGTGAAATCTTTTTAAAGACTTATAAACTAGGAACTGGTGCAATATTGAAAACCAACTGTCCAATCTATAAGTTAGACCAGAGATAGATTGAAGTAGCATTCATTTACTTATGCCATTGCAGAGCAAAGGCATTTCAAAGGTTATCTGGCTAACTTTAGGCTCTGTCTCTAGCTTATAAAGTAGATAGTAGCAACAAACAAATTATTCAGAGTCCCCAGTGGAATTGCTAATGATGTTATCACTCAAGTTGTTCCCAAAAGTTGTGAGAAAGGGAATACAGCCGAGGTAACCACTAACCAATCTTTTAGACACAGATTCTAGCCAATCTACATCTAGAGAGGGCTCTCTCTTTATGGTTTAACTTTGTTTTGAAATGTATTAGGCTAGTTATGATGTTCAGGGGTTTTGTTTGGTTTTTGGATGGTGAGATTCAATAGAACAGAGGTGTGAATCTGAGAATTTCAGTCCATTGGGCAAATGGAGTCAATGAAGAGGGTTTTCAGGATTTTGTTTCTTAACAGAGGATGGTACTACAGAGCAAGATAGTCAAACATGGAACAATGTTAAAGGCTGGAATCGGATGGAATGGACTCTAATGGATGAAGGGAAATTAAGAATCCTTCATCATATAGATAGAGGGAAAGTGAATGATTACTACTAAGAAGCAGTTAAGAATTCCTTAGAAAATAATCAAAATGATAGAATCAAGGGAAACAGGAGCAATTAAGAATTCACTGTTTATACTTAATTTTGAAGAAAACACAGAGAATAACAAAGACTGAAAACAAAGTGCAGTTAAAAAAATTCTGATTTAATCTTTCTCTTTATTATTCAGACCATGAAACATAGATGACATAATAGACAAGAAAACTATAAAACAAGAGATATAAGGGTACTCATTGATCCATTATTTTGATTCAAGAATTCTGTAACAAGTCCTCTGCAATCAATTTCACATCCAGTGACTCCAGCAACAATGGATTCCGACAACTTTTGTATTCACAAAATTTCACTATTACAGCGCAGTCTAAGAAATGCATCACCAACCTCAAATCCTTTGAATGGGGAGGTATTTATACAAAATATGTTTGCAAAATATCTGACAGAGATAATATCTAGTGATGAGTTATTGTCTTTACAAGAGATGGAGACACGTAATCTTGAAAACAAGGAAGAAATAAATGAAGAGATAAATGATGTTGTGCTGGCTGCTCTGTGTTGGTTAGATGTGCTGGAGGTAGGTTCTGTGAGTCGGTCTGCAGCTGTATTCCACTGATACTTTGTAGTGGCTGATGCGGCCTGTTCGGGTGTCTTATTCTGATTTGATACGCCTTTATTTGTCTGACCCTCATTTATTCCTTTTTTCTGCAACATGGTACAAAACTTTGAATTTACCCAAGATACCAAAGATACCTAAGATAAGTTCATAAGATTCTTAACATATCTTGCCACCAGTCTGATTCTGGTAGTTTATGTCTCTGCAGCTTTCTTAAAGTCTCATCAGTCTCTGTGTACCTGAAGAAATTAGGTGGGATGGTGAACAGATGTTTCACTTCATGCTCAATATAAAATAAATTTTCCAATTTGTCATAAATGGCTTGGCCAGATGGGAGTGCCTTCTCTGCTGAAGTACTTGATGATGCATTAACTTGATTAGTAACATATTTATTCAACTTTTGTGTGTACTCTACATGTCTCATCAGGCGTTCATTACTTCCCAACGGACTTGGTAAACCCTTTTTATGCAAAACTGTAAATCTTTCTGTGAAAGAATCAATCTCCACCTGCAGGTCCTTGCATCTCCTTTCCAAGTTTTGCATTAGAGTTCTCATGGTTAGAACTTTCTTGATATGCAAAATGGTTCCTGTCCTGTCTCTGATATGCAGTACCTCCAGTTCTTCACTGGTCTTGGTGTTCAAAAAATGTATTAGCCTGTTAGCTTGTTCAAGCATCTGCCCCAATAAATTTCTCGTCTTTTGAATCTCTACTTGGGCCGCTGCTATCAAGTCAAACTGTTCATAAATAACTTGGATAGATCTCCACACATTGCTAAGGGATTGATTGATGTTGGCCCAAAAAATGCCTTTGATTTCTCCCAGAGGCTTATCTAAAGAGAGATCCTTTTCCAATGCTCTCACCTTGTTCTCTATTGCCTTAACCTCCCTTGTCTTTTTTGCCACAGTCATCTTGGATTTGTCATAGCTTTTTTCTAGTTTGCCAATTGTTCCTTGACCAATTTCAATTCAGATACTTGGAGTTTTAATTCCTACATGGCTTTTATTAACTTCTCTGTGGTCATGGTAGTGCTGCTGCCTAGTGTTGTTGCTATTGCTGCTGCTGATGTACCTGTAGTTGTTTGTGTTGTGGCTGCTGGAATAGTGGCAGGCAATGCTATTACAAGTGTGGAGGAGGCAGTAGTGACTACTGGGACTACTTCAAGTAGCTGGGAGGTTGACTCTCCCTGCTTTTCTTTTAGCACTGTCTCCAATGCCTGCTCAGTATCAGTTAACCTTTCATTGAGCTTCATAAGCAATTCCATCATGTCTTCCTCTGACTTCTGCTGTACCACTTTTGCTGTCTGAGGATGCATAGTAGGAGGCAATTTTAGCTATTTTCTCAAGGCAGCAATATCTTCCTCTTTCTTCTTCATCAGTGCCTTTATGCCCTTAGAATCTTTGGGATCGTGTCCCAGCTCAATGATAATTTCCTCCAAGGATTTTATCCTGTTGTCTTTAGCAAGAGAAGAGGCTTTCTCCAAATCTAGTTGAGCAGAGGTGTTCTCGAGAGGTAATGGAAGATCTGGTTGATATTTCTTCTTGTCAAACATTTGATAGAAGTTATATTGAAAGATGGTTTGTAGAGGGGCACACTACTTGCCCCATGACTAATCAGGTGCTAATCAACAAAGAGCTTAGACCGAATATTATTTTGCGAAGGTCTATAGAAAAGTGGAAGCATAAAAATGCAATGGTCACAATAGCTTCATTGAAACCCAATCTAGATTCTGATGAGGAGAAGATTGTGTTGTATGCTCTTAATGAATTACTAAGGTTAAGTGAAGAGAAAGAAAAGCATAGACAATGGATAGGAGTAGAAGGTTGCATTTGTATTTTAGTTGGCCTTCTGGGACAGAATAAGCCATTGATTAGGGACAAAATGCTAGCATTACTTTGTAGCTTGATAAAGGACAAGAATCATAATAAGGTGAAAATAGCTGAGGTGGTTCATGTTATTGATTTTATTATTTGTTCACTTGCACATGACATTGGAGAGGGTATGAAATGCATGGAATTTATTTTAGAGCTTTCAAAGGATATGGTTGTGTGTGAACAGATAGCAAGTCACAAGGTTGTATCCTCCTCCTTGTTACAATGTCAAATAGATAGTTCGAATTAGGAAAGATGATGAAATTATGAGATTTGGTTGGGGTAAATGAACAAGAGAGGTGATGTGACCATCTGAAGAAGACCTGAGCCGGTCCTTCTTAGAGCACTATCAAGGCACGGGCTATGTGTGTCATCAAACATAAAATGGCAATGGAGTTGCCAATAAGGGATCATACAATGCCCAACGTGAAGAAAGAAGAACGTGGTTATCATTCAAATTATAGTGCCTCTAGCAATACCTAGAAATGTGTATGATGTGCGGATATTACTCCTCCTTACAACAATCTTGTTCATCATCATCTAGGTTTTTATAGTTACCCATTACTTAAATCTACCTTGCAAAATGTTCAACACATTTTGAATTTACAGATCACAAAACATTAGATCCAATGATCTCAGAAAATGTTTATTTTAGATTGAATTCTGGCTATACTGTTTTTAAAGGTCCGACTTAGAGCAATTTTCTGATTCAAAAACTAAGGTTTCTTTTGCATGACTTTACAAAATAAGGCTGAAGCCTATTTCTCAAGATTTAAGTAATTCCTCCATGTCATTTTTATACGTCTGTTTATATGTAGACTTGATATGAGTTATACAGGCATCAATTAATCTACTAAAATAAATCAATGCCTTTCAAATTCCAATTCTGGTAGCATCTGTGTTGAGCTAAGTGTTGACTACTTGGAATCACATGAAGTACATTTTCCAAGGGTTTTATGTCTGTTATTGAAACAATGGATCATTTTTTGTCCAGATTGTGATGAAAGGCACCGTTTTGGAGTTGGAGGAAAAAGTATTCCCATGAATAACAACATCAACCTTTCTAATGAAGGATACACATGACCCAAGCCTTCTGTTACAAAGGGCTTTATGGAGGTTTTCTATAAAAAGGATCCTAAGTTTGTAACTATTGTCAATGAAACAAAATTTCTGCCTCAACAGGAAGGAGATCTCACCATTAGTTATGATGTCACATATGTCTTTGAAAGAAACTATTGGGCACAAGTAACAATTTACAATGAGAATCTTCTTGGCTGTTTGGACTACTGGAAATTGTCTTGGGAATGGCAGAGGGGAGAATTTATTCAAGCCATGAAGGGTACAAAGACACTAGAACAAAGTTAGAGTGACTGCATCAATGGAGTTGTAGGCGCTTTCTACTAAGACATGAATTTCCCAACTATGATAAGTTTTGAGAAGCTCCCAACAATTGTGGACCTTAGTCAATACATGGCTAATAATACAACTATCAGAAAGATAAAATATTGTTGCAGAAATAGCACTATTCTTCCACCCATCATCAATCCAAGCAAATCTAAATCTTCTTTCCAACTTCATGTCTACAAACACACTCCAGATTTGAATCAAACTGCATTATTTATGTTGAAGAATCTAGGGCATCAGGGTTATAGTGAAATTCTTTTGAAAATGATAACTATTTGTGAGGTACTTTTTCTTTTTCTTGCTAGCACAATATTCACTTATTATTAGTAGTGTGTGTTCTCTTACTTCTTCAAACAGTTACCAAAACAATAAAAACAAGAACACAAGACGTTGGCTCTCAGCCAGGGAAAAACCTCTTTGTCCTAGAGAGGAAAACCCTTCTACAAATTCCTCTTATGGAAGCTACAATTCATGAAAAATGATGAAACCTAGACCCTTGACTAGTAGATACTCCAAGCACAAAACATAGTCTCTCTTTTGTATCTTCCCTTATGATTTTCAATCAAATTCTTCTTCGTTACTGCACCTTAATTTCTTTCTTAGCACTTCTTTCGACAACTGATGGCAAATTCCTTCACTCCTTTTCTGGCAACTTCAAAAATCCTAGGTCTCTTTAGAGACCTCTTCTTTTGTGTCTTCCTTATATTCTCTACTTCACTTGGAAATCTTTCTTTTCCTTTATACTTAGGCTAGAAAATGAGACCTACCTTTGAGGAATATCTTCAATTTAGAGGTTGATCCTCTTGACCCTATTGTAGCTCATATTCCTTCGCATGTGTGGCTGATCTAGGGCTTGAAATAAGCCCTTTCACTTGTTCGTTTCCTTCACTAGAGATGGGGCCTACTTCGCTTGGTAGGGATCCCTATTGGGAGCCTCCTTTTAGCCCAATTGAACCTTCTTAAAGAGCTACAATTTTTGACTTATTGCAGCAGCATAATGTCCTCTCTTACCTTCGCACATGTGTCTGACAGAAAGAGCCCAAAAATAGTCCCAAAACTTCAGATTTCTTCCTTCTCTCTTTCACTACCCTAGAAGCACCTTAATGCTCCTTTTCGTACCTCTTCTTCGTCCTCTTTTCTTCGCTAAAATTCATAGATGAGTGATGATTCTTTTGTGAGGTTGAGTTGCCCTATATATAGGAGTTTTTCCCTCCTTTAAGGCTGACTTGACATTTGTGCGCCAAAAATTCATTTTTGAGCCGTCTTGAAGAGGAGACTTGTCTTTTCTTTAGAGGATCATCTTTGACATATTTATTTGACTCTAATACAAATATTTACATGGTGTAACATGCTCATAAGGGTCTTCAAAAATTACATTGACTCTTTAACTTTCCTGTAACACTTTAACATGTGTTAAACCTGTGCAATGAGAAAGAGACTCATTGTTTCAATTGAAAAAATAATTATTATTTTTCTTTTACAAGTACAAAGATCAAAATTACATTTATGAAGATCGGACCTAGTTACACTTTCTTCAGCACTCCCTCTTAACTAGGGAGGTATTCATAAACCACTTACAAGGTGTTTGGACATTTTCAATCTAAATAATTCACATAAGAGAAATCAAATTGGCAATCCATTTGTTATAGCATCATAGTAACCAATATTATTTCCATAGCAAGGCCTTGATTGACAGCTCTATCTCTCATTAGATCAAAGCACAATGTTGGCAAGACCAATTCATATAGACAACTTCATCATTGTCTCTCAAGGTACATACCCACCCAGGTGTTCATCGAGTATGATCTTCTAGGACTATTCTTATCTTGGGTTCCCAGCCCTTAAAGAATATCAGTCCTCTTGCCTACTCTTATCTTGGATGCCATACACATCCTCGAAGAGCATTGGATGCCAGATGATTACCCAATCCTTCCATTATTTCTTCCCAAGTGAAGACGGGAATGTAGTGTCTATCTCTCCCTCTCAATTAGGGAAGATAATCCCATTCATGTTAAGGAATGTACCCATGCTCCCTCTAACTAGGAACTTGCCCAAGCTCCCTCTTAATTAGAGACTTGTCAAAGCTCACTCTCAACTAGGGACTCTCCTTTTCATCAACAACTTCATCTTGTGGGTCCTTCAACTTCTTTATCACTTTCTTTCCTTGATGTCATGAAATTCATTCAAGCTTCTTCCTTGTAGGGCATCAACCATCAACCACTTTCCTTCTTAGTTCATCATGTCATTCCTTTGTTCATGGAAAGTGGCCTTCTTGATACATATCTGGAACCTTCATCACATGGATATTTCTTTCTCATCATGCTTCTTACAAGATTTTTCATCCACCACATGAGTGCTAGTTGTACTATTACTGACAACCCTTGTTCTAGTAGCCTTGCATGAACTCATCCAAATATTATTCTAGAAATAAAAAATATAACATTAAATCAAATAGTACCTTATGAGATGGCTTCTCATCATGACATGTTGTTAGCTTGAGTCATCAACATCGTTCATGTTCATATCTCCAAGGCCTTTCCACGTGTCAGGGGTCCTTTGATATTTTTATTCCTTTGTCAGAATTCTTGTGCCTTCTTTCGGGAGATGTCTTCAACATATCGTCAGATGTTGATTCCTAGTGTCCACGGTGTCCTGTTATTACTGATCTCTTTTCCCATATTCTTCTTTATAGGTTCTCTTGTCAACCACCTCATACTTCATATGAGGATATTTCTCATGTTGACATTTCTCAGTGTGTGAACCATGGCTTCATGTATATCTTAATGAAAGAGATCTTATCTTTTTCTTGACCATGCTTCTAGAGAAATTCCCCATGCTCATTAATACAAATGATGACATGACTTAAATGGAAAACATAGATGCATACATACCTCATCTTATTTCTTTCCTTGATCATTTCAACTTCCTTTGATAGCTTGATTGAAATTACCTTCAATCTTCTTTTCTATGCTACATCTTGCTTTGCCTACATATCATACTTTATTGAATCCCCATGAGTGGAAATTCCTATCAAGACATTGGCCTTTCCTAAAAGTCATGAAACCTCTATTGAATATTTCACTAGAGGATCCTTGTAGTCCTCATCCTACAAATGCTCCTTCCTGTGGATGATAGTGGCTTTCTAGGATGATTCTTCCTGGTCATGATCATTCCTTATTGATGAGGTCATTCGATGGCTACATATTTCCTACATGAATATCTTTATCCAAGATATCTATACATAATTCTCCTATATTCCTGAATATGCCATTCTCATGCATTCTATTCTACTTCTACGTGTTCTTATGATATCCAAAACTTTAAAGAAGACTTATGTGAAGAGTTTGATCTTAGTCATAGTAGAGATCCAGAGGAGCTTCCTTATTCAACTTCTTATCCTCTTATTTCACTTCTTGAGTAATGTGGGCTTCTTCCTGTTTCCTCCTATTTTTGTCCTTCTTGAATTTAGGAAGATCCCTCTTATAGTGTCCATACTATTGAAAACCAAAGTGTTGGACTTTGGATATATCTCTTTTCCCCCTTCTCTGTGGACCAAACTTGCCAAATTTTCCTTTTCTCTTGGCCATAGCAGCAAATGCTTGCTCCTTTTCTTTTCTCATGGCCATGGCAGCAAATTCTTGCAATCATTGATTTCCTTCACAAATAAGCTTACACTTGGTATAGACGTTGTAGCTGGTGATGGCTATCCTACCAAACTATTTTTTAATGGCGAGGAATGCTCTCTTCTTGATTTTTTACCTTTTGGAATAGTGCATGTAGTTTCTAGAAACTTTCCTCTACTTTTGGTAGCATCAATAATGATACAATTGTGTTGTAGGAGAACCTCCAAATTCTCAAGGGTCCAATGCTTATAAAGATGACAATAAGTTGAACACATGTACCAATATTGTGAAATTCACAACTAACTAACAACATATAGGATAGAGTCCCAAGAAAACCAGAGGCACTGTACAGACTGCGGTCCAAAAATTAGTATGGGAGAGTGGTGAGACCTATGTACTAGAACAATTTGAGGCCAAGGTGAAGCTGTTTGCAAGGTCTAGACAAAATCCTCTAGGGACGCTGCTCCTATGGTAGTGGAAATGTTGTTCTCGAGGGAAACTGCTGATAAACCTATTATTGTAGAGTATGTCAATGATATCCCTGGAACTACCTTTGGGGAACCCAATGAGAAATTTCTACCACCATCATCTTCGCCATAGGAAAGAAAAATATAGTACCAAAGGAAACACAGGAAAAAGAGGGCTCTCAGAATTTCACTTTCTTTTTTGGAGTCACACAACTCAATTTCTTTTTTGCTTGTATACTCATTTGACATTTCAAGAATATCTGAAGCTTGTATAGAATTCCCCATTCCAATTGTAACAAAATCTTCATCGTCGAGTCTTCACTCTATTTCTTATTGAGGTGGTCCTCACAATGCTTCCATTACTCCATTAATCATGTCCTTCTCATAAAAAGCACACTCATAATTTTCAAACAATTTAGGGTCTTCGGGGGTGTTATACCTCTGATCCTGCATTTCCAACCTTGGCATGTGTTTTAACAACCATTTTGATTCTTGAGTTACCCTTTCCAATCCAACTTCAATAATCAGCTCCTCATCCCTTTGACTAGCCAATGAGATCTGTTCTAGATGTAAACCAACATCTTTTCTTGAATATGTCTCTAAATATTCACCTTAGTGTCCAATTGGTCTACCTTTAGTTTTAGTAAAAGCATTATCTAATGTCTTGGATTTCAAACTGAATCTCTCCCCAAGAACATTAGAAAATGAATGAACACTATCATCAACATAATCTTCACTAATAACTTGAGAATTATACATGTTTCTATCGTTATCACCCCAAGAAACTCTCCTAGGTTGTATCTTAGAGATGCTCAGGAACATTACAAACTCAACATGGTGTTGGAAATGGATGAATGGAAGGAATGATGCTTGTTCAAGCCACATAACCGCTCCTACTTTGCTTGACTCCAGACATGTGTGAACACCCCCAGACTACAAGGCTTTAGACCACCAATTACTCACAGTTTAAGAATTGGGTGAATGTGGAGAATACTAAACACACCAGCAGATGCACAGGACCCTGTGATGGCCGGCTGCAACCAGTAAAGAGCTCTGCAAATCTGTTTCCTAATGCACAGACAGGATGATAGCTCTCTGTCACTAAGTAAACAAAAACCTGAATAACACATTCACTGATACAAACAAGGCTTTAACACAAAGGTAGGATGACAACTCCTCTAATGCTAAAAATCAAGAGTTCATGAGAAATGCAATACAGGCACAACCTAGAAAAGAATAGAAGTGAAAAGTGAGAAATTAACAACAAAAGAAGCTTGTATTAGGTGAAAAATGAAGATGAGACGCTGCAAGCATCAAAGCAGTTACAGTGTCCAGAAGTTGAACCTTACATCAAAAAAACAACCATCAACCCTGATTACATTGTGTTTTAGGGTATATATAGATTTTGAATACAAAGATATTCTGTTGTTCTATGCGTGGACGGGTCATAATTGACCACCAACTACTTTAACTGTCTGATGGAGTTTTTCGTACAGTCTGCCTACTTCAGTGGATGAATTTGATCTTCTCAGATGCTCTGTTGTCCTTCTGGGGCAGATGGAGTGTAGTATGGAAGGAATTACATAACTAATAAATGCATTTAACTGCTCGAGGGTTGTCCTTTCTTTCTCAGCCATACTATTTCTTGAATGCAGTTGTTGGGGATAAAATGCACCAGGTACTTGGTAGATGATCGATGTCATCCTTCGAGCTCACGGGATGACCAGGTTGTGTTGACTTCATGGAGGATGTACAAGCAGGCAGAGGATAGAAATCAGCCATTAGATCACACAGATGGACGACGGATATGGCATAGCAGGAGAAATCAGGAGATTTGAGAGAGGGGTGATCACAGGTCATTGGATCTTGGGCGAACAGATCCAACGGTCACCGGGCTTGGAAGATGCACAGAGTTTATTGGGCGGGGATGGCGGGCTTAAGTGGTAAGCAGTATTGCTCGCACCGCTATCGGAGGTCAGGCGGTAATCGTACGAAGGCTAGGAATGTGAGTTATCGGGCGACGCATGGCAGATGTGACAGGACCAAAACCGCTTTGATTGCAAGTTAATGTGCGGCTATGTTTCAGCAGCGGGGGAAGCGGATGACGTCCGATCATCTCAGAGATTATCGGACGGTGGAGGATCAACACACATGTTTTTTGTTAGATGCGGCCAGGGACTGTTAGATCGAGGTGCGGCAATCAACGGCTGAGAATGCAACAGAGGATTTATGAGGCGTGCGAGTATATGAGCGCAAGTTCTATGTGGTTTTAACTTTTAGCACTTGGGGCTTAAGGGTAAAGGTTTTCATATGATTCCTGATAGCAAGCCCCGGGAAATGAAGGTGGAAGGAGAATGGATGAGGTGGAGGGGAAGGTAAAAGCGATTGGTATGAACTTCCTTTGAGTAAAACCAAGAACCAAGCCCACTTATGTTCTCTGAGCGTCAGCAACATGTAGTAGAGCTAACACTGGCTCCTTCTGGGGATGAGATCCTCCCTGTGAGGTCTCAAGAACGTGCAGATCAATGCCTTTTCGATGAAAACAAATTAGCAAATTACTAATGTTCCATTGGGCATGGAGTCTAACTGATTTTACACTAAAACTGATAAAACAACATATTTACAACTTTAAGGCCAAATACCTTAAACAATATAAATTTTCAGAAAACGCCCATTAACTGGGCCATAAAAAATTGCTTCTCCTCCCATACTTTGCAATATGAAGGTATTGTTCCCTTGGATCTGAGAAATAATAAAAGGCCCTGTCCAGAAAGCATCAAACTTCCCATGGTTTCCTTTCTTCTCTTTAAGTACATCCCACTTCAGAACCAAATCTCCAACCTAAAAATTATCTACTTTTGTCCTTCTGTCAAAAGCATCCTTGATCTTCTTCTGATGTGTTGCAGAATTTTCAACCAGATGTTCTTTGATTTGATGTACCTCTACTAAATCAGTGATCCTTTTTGCCATATCTTCTTCCTCATTCTGATCCTCTTGTAATAACTTCACCATAGGGAGAGTTAATTGAATTTGGAATACAACCTCAGTGCCATATGCCAGCTTGAATGGAGAATTCCCTGTGGATTTCTTAACGGTCACTCTGTCAGCCCACAATGCATATTTGAGTTTAGAATCCGAGTTCTTTTTGTTGTCCTCCAACAACTTTTTAATTATTCTTATCAGACTCCTGTTGGAAGATTCTTCTAGACCATTGCCTTGAGGGTAATATGAGGTGGAATGAACTAGTTTAATACCCATTGAATTGCACATGTCCACCAATTATTTTGCTCTGAAGGTTGCTGCATTGTCTGTGACTAATTTATGTGGACAACCAAATCTGGTGAAGATATTCTCTGTCAAAAACTTCATGACCACATTATGATCAACCTCTCTGGTAGGGATTGCTTCAATCCACTTAGTAAAGTAATCAGTGGCTACTAGGATCCATCTATGTTGGCCACTGGAATGTGGATTGATTTCTCCAATGAAATCCAAGCCCCACTGCTGAAAAGGGCCTCTAGCATGTATAGGCTTTAAGGGCAAGGATTTAAACTATTGTTTCCCTTCAAATCTTTGGCACATGTCATAAGATTTAACAAATGAAAACACATCAGAAAATAAGGTGGGCCAATAGTACCCAGCTTTGAGGATTTTGTGGGCTATGGTTTTCCAATAGTGGTGTCCTCCACACATGATGGAATGAAACTGTTGCATAACCTCTATAGATTTCTCTTTGTCCAGACACCTGAAAAGCATTCTAGATGGGTCCCTCCAGTAGAGCAGATTTTTATAAATGCAATAGTTAGCTGCCCTGAGCTTAACAGTTTTGGCTTGGCTTGTGCTTAAGCCTGGAGGAGCTTCTAGCTTCAGCAAGAATTGACCTATAGCAGAGTACCAATCACAAGAAGCTAATTTTTTTGCTAATGACATCTTGTCCCTTGGTTTAGCTGCTTCTTCTTCTATTTGACCATTTTCTGCATCTGTGCTTATGAGATTTATGTCTAGTGTTGTGCAATTTTCTTCAGCTAATAGTCTAGCAAGGCTCTGACCTTTGACAAGCTTGGTGGGTTTCAATTCTATATTAAACTCAATTAGTTTTGCAATCCATTTAGCCCTTCTTCCATCAACATCAGGCTGTGTTAAGATATCTTTTATTGAAAAAGAGGGCACATATGCAATTATCTTGGAATGCAAAATTTAAACTCTGAAAACTTTCAAAGAATTGATAAGAGCATATGCCTGCTTCTCGATGATGTCATACCTCCGCTCAGCGTCCCTTAATGTTTTGCTGAAAAATGCCACTGGATGCTCTGCACCTTCTTCATCTGCTTGCAATAAAACTGCTGCAAGGGTGTCTTCAGAGGCGAATGAAAATATATGGAACTCGTTGCTATAATCTGGACTGCTTAGAGTGGGAGTTTCCATAATAGCTTTTTTAATGGACTCAAAGGATCTCCTTGCTGAATCAGTCCATTTTATCTCTGACCCCTTCCTCAACATGGAGGTAATATGCTTCACCAGTTCTGCAAAATTTGGGATAAAACTCCTTACAATGTTTATTTTGCCTAGAAAGGACTGGATATCCTTCTTTGATCTTAGGACAGACAAAGTCTGTATTGCTTTTACTCTTTCTGGGTCAATTTAGACACCTGCAACAGAAACAACATGTCCTAACAACTTACCTTCTTCTAAAGAAAACTGTGATTTTCTAGGATTGACTAAAATCCCAAACCTTTTGCACTTCAAAAATACTTTCTTCAAATGCTGAAAATGGTCATGATGGCTGCTAGAATATACTGCTATATCATCAAGGTAGATAAGGACAAAATTATCCTTCTCTCCCACGAATGCTATATCCATAGCTCTCTGAAAGGTGGCTCCAATATTCATTAGCCCAAAAGGCATCTTGGAATACATAAAAGTGCCCCAATGAGTGGTGAATGCAGTCTTTTCTTGGTCATCTGGATGTACAACAACCTGATTATACGCTGAAAATCCATCTAGGAAAGACATCACTTTGACCCCTGAGACCTTTTGCAACAAATGCTCCATCTTGGGTAGAGGATAATTGTCTTTCTTAGAGCATTTGTTTAAGTTTCTGAAATCGACACAGAGTCTAATTTCTCCACTTTTCTTCCTTACCACTACCAAATTGGCTACCCATTTTGAATATCTGAGAGGGATTATGATTTTGGCAACCAACAAATTTTTTATTTCTTTTTCAATCAGAAAGAGGAGCAAAGGGTTTATTGGTCTCAGCTTCTGCTTAAAAGGTATGGTGTCTTTCTCTAGAGGAATTTTATGCTGGATGATATTCTTGTCATATGTTTTCAGGTCACTATATTCCCAGGCAAAGACATCAGCAAATTGCTTCATTAGATTGCAGTATTCAGCACATTGGTTAGCAGACAGATGAGTGGATAGATTTATATATTTTGGCTGACCTGGACTCCCTATATTATGCTTACAGACTGTAGTTTGATCTTCTTTTTGGGTAGCCTTATAAGGCACATCATTCTGGTCAAACAGTCTTTCTAGAGGAATTAAACCCTTAGGTATATGATTGCTGGGCAATTGGACAATGCTATCTTTACCAATTTTATTTCTAAGCTGGGATTGGGGATTTTCTTCCAAGGTTTCATTTTCTTGGTCAATTTGCATTTCAGAGAATTCATCAATGACTTGCAGGAACCTATTCACTTCATCATCATCTTCAAAAACTTTCCAATGCTGGACATTATCAGGCAAGGATGGTGTGTACTTCATTTGGACTTCATAAACAAGTTTGGGAGGCATGGGAGGGATAAACATGCTAGCAGACACAACAAGGGAATCAACAAGCTAATTTTTGGCGATAGGGATGTATGAGATACAAAAACTATCAAAAGAATCTTTGAGTCTCCATACCTCATCTCTGTATGCTTTCAGCCTTGGGTGCTTTGCTTGAAATGTTCTATTTACTTGCTGGATGATAAGATCAACATCTCCAAACACCCCTATGTTTCTGATTCCTCTGTCTTTTGTTGCATTAAGCCCCAATATTACAGCCTCATACTCTGCTATATTGTTGGTGACTTGGAAGGCCAACTTAAAAGACAGTTGTGTGCTTTCTTGTTTTGGAGATACCAGCACCACCCCTGCTCTTGCAGTCTCCATGGAACATGCTCCATCAAAGAACATCTCCCAAACCTGACTTCCTTGCTCTTCCTGGGCCTGAATCATTGGTTTCTTGATCTGTATTGAGGCCTTCTAGGATTCTTCAATTTGGAGAATACATGCTCCAAAATCGGTGTCCAAAGCATAAATGGGATGATTGGACGGGTTCTTCTCATCACTGATGATGTATGCTAGTTGTGCTTCTCTATATAATCTCCTACTTTCTCCTCCAAAGACTAGGACAGTGGCATAAGATATATCATTCTGTAATGTCCCACCTAGTCTCTTAATCCATCCTCTAGACAGCAGCATGCCAAACTTAGGAGGGACATCTGCTACCATAATGTCCATCACCATGCTCTTCATGGGCAGCTGAGTTAGGGTAATGGCTAAATCTTTGATCAATCCTAGGCATTTTACTTTCCTTGAATCAAAAGAGAATAAATCATGATATGGTCTGGTAATATCAAGGCCTAACTCTTCCATGACAACTTTTGGCATCAGATTGTGGCTAGCCCCAATGTCTAGCATACAATTATGGAGGATTTTGTCATGAATGGTCAAGGAGACATAAAAAGATGGAGAATTATCATCAACAGGTTCAGTCATGGGGCTCAGCACAACTGCAGGTTTGTCAGCTTGAAAATTGACAAAGTCAGTGGAGGTTTGTGTGGCTTTCAGCTCAAGAGCTTCAAGGATAGGCTTTCTAAACACTTCACTCTTTACAAGTTCTAACATAGGCACATATATTTTTAACTTCTGGACTTCTGCTTCAAAGCTGAAAGGGGAAGGGGACTTGTCAAGACCTGTTACCTCTTGAGCTGATGCTTTGAGGATGACTGGATTAGCTGCTGGTCTCTTCTGTCTGGTATTCTGTGACTCTGTTTGGACAACATCTTTTTGGGCAGGATTCTCCTTGACATTGTTTGCTTGTGACCTCAGATTGTATCTTTGCTGTCCACCAGTCTGCAGAATGACCTCGCTGTCCCACTCTTGACTAGTTTGGTCTTGCAATAGTGATTCTTCATATGCAACCAATGTCAAAAAGGCAACACTGCCTTTATCTTCCATGTAATGAATTTCATCCTCTTCTTCCAATTGTTCCTCCTCCACGACTACATTCTCAAAAGGAGTTTTAACTTTCTGTTCTTCATTTGGTTCTTTACCCCTCTGAATGATTTGTAATTTTTCATTTACTCTTCTGAATGGGTTTGAGTTTCTTGGAGCAAATGTGTTCTGAAGCCTTGTCTTTCCTAAGTTTTGCTCAACCTTTAGCTTAGATATCTCAGCGGCCAATGACTCAATCATTCTGGCCATTTTGTCTAATTTAGGCTCTGATGATGAAGCAAAGGAAGAAGAAGCCTCGCCTCTCTGCCTTCTTCTATTAGCATGACTTTTAAGCTTTTCTGTAGCCATAATATTAGATTCTACTTCTAGGGCTGCATCTTGCATATAAGCCAGAGTGGCACATCTTCTTTCTCTCAATAGTAGGTAGAAAATAGAGTCAAAAGTATTAGCATAAGTAAGTTTGGCAGAGGTAGGGGTCGGCTTTACTTCAGCTAGTATTTTACTATACATACGATTGAATCTTTTATTAAAATCAGGCAAAGATTCCCCATTTTCTCTCTTCAAGTTACCAAACTCAATATGGTAATATAGCAAGTCTTTTTTATCTCCCCAGTGCTTCAAAAATGCATCATCTAAGGCTTCAATAGCAGTAATAGATCTAGGGGTAAATTCTCTGAACCACTTTCTAGCCTCTCCATCAAGGCTCTCGACAAAAACTCTCATCCACACATCATCTTCACTAATATCTAGGTTATTAGCATAACTATAAAAAGATTCAAGGTGTTCTTCAGTTGCTACCCCATCTGTACCATTGAACTTAGGCATGTATTTCTAGTATTCTCCTGTAGGCATGGCATTTAAAGGAATGGGAAAGACCAAGGGTCCATACCTAGCAGCTATGATTCTTTCCATCTTTGTAGGTGCTTGCTGACCTGCCATGACTGGGGTAGGTGGAAGGATACTGGTAGATTGAATAGTGGGGAACAATGAAATGGATGACAGAGACAAGGGAATATGATGGACTGTGTGGGAGACTTTCTTTGGACTGAGATCTAAAGTGGAACTGAATGAAAAAGGAGCTTTATGAATCTCTGAAGGTGATTCTTCACTAGAAATACTACGCTCTAATTCTTCAGACCGTGTATTCTCAACTATAACCTTCTCTTGCAGAGATATATAAGATTTCTTAGGCTTACCTGATCTTGATGCTCCTTTTTGTGATGTTCTCTTATGCTTAACAATCCTCTCAGGGTCAGGCGTTGGGTTAGTTGGTGATTTCTGAGGATTTCTCTAGGTATGCCTCACAAACTAAGCCAGAACTAAAACGTGAAGTCGCCACCAGGTTGGTTCTCTAGTAGAGTCGCTAGATAGATGATTACAACCAAAAATGTGCCCAACATTTGTCTATCATCAAAATCTAGAATTGTGTCGTTCTCCGAGGGAAGCTGAGCTTTAATCTCCTCTCCCCGGCAACGGCGCCAATCAATGTTATCACCCCAAGAAACTCTCCTAGGTTGTATCTCAGAGATGCTCAGGAACATTACAAACTCAACATGATGTTGGAAATGGATGAATGGAAGGAATGATGCTTGTTCAAGCCAGATAACCACTCCTACTTTGCTTGACTCCAGACATGCGTTAACACCCCTAGACTACAAGGCTTTAGACCACCAATTACTCACAGTTTAAGAATTGGGTGAACATGGAGAATACTAACCACACCAGCAGATGAACGGGACCCTGTGATGGCCTGCTGCAACTAGTAAAGAGGTCTGCAAATCTGTTTCCTAATGCACAGAAAGGATGATAGCTCTCTCTCACTAAGTAAACAAAAACATGAATAACACATTCACTGATACAAACAAGGCTTTAACACAAAGGTAGGATGATAGCTCATCTGATGCTAAAAATCAAGAGTTCATGAGAAATGCAATATAGGCACAGCCTAGAACAGAATAGAAGTGAAAAGTGAGCAATTAACAACAAAAGAAGCTTGTATTAGCTAAAAATGAAGATGAGACGCTGCAAGTATCAAAGAAGTTACAATCTCCAGAAGTTGAACCTTACATCAGAACAACAACCATCAACCCTGATTACATTGTGTTTTTGGGTATATATAGAGTTTGAATACAAAGATATTCTGTTGTTCTATTCGTGGAGGGGTCATAATTGACCACCAACCGCTTTAACTATCTGATGGAGTTTTTCATGCAGTCTGCCTGCTTCAGTGGACGAATTTGATCTTCTCGGATGCTCTGTTGTCCTTCTTAGGTAGATGGAGTGTAGTATGGAAGGAATTCCATAACTGATAAATGCATTTAACTGCTCGAGGCTTCTCCTTTCTTTCTCGGCCATACTATTTCTTGAATGCAGTTGTTGGGGATAAAATGTGCCGGGTACTTAGTAGATGATCGCTGTCGTCCTTTGGGTGCATGGCATGACCAGGGTGTGTTGAGTTCATGGAGGATGTACGAGGGGCGGAGGATAGATATCAGCCGTTAGGTCGCACAGATGGACGACAGATATGGCACAACAGGAGAAATCAGGAGATGTGAGAGCGGGGTGATCACAGGCCGTTAGATCTCGAGCAAGCAGATCCAATGGTCGCCGGGCTCGGAAGATGAACAGAGTTTATCGAGCAGGGATAGCGGGCTTAAGCAGTAAGTAGTATTGCTCGCACCGATATCAGAGGTTAGGCAGTAATCATATGAAGGCTAGCAATGCGAGTTATCGGGCGACGCGTGGCAGATGTGACGGGACCAAAACTGCTTTGATCCGAGTTAATGTGCGGCTATGTTTTGGCAGCGGGGGAAGCGGATGACGTCCGATCATCTCAGAGATAATCAGACAGTGGAAGATCAGCGCACATGTTTTTTGTTAGATGTGGCTGGGGACCGTTAGATCAGGGTGCAGCAATCAACGACTGAGAATGGGACGGAGGGTTTATGAAGGCATGCGAGTATATGAGCGCATGTTCTATGTGGTTTTAACTTTTAGCGCTTGGGTCTTAAGGGTAAAGGTTTTCATATGATTCCTGATAGCAAGCCCTGGGAAATGAAGGTGGAAGGAGAATGCATGAGGTGGAGGGGAAGGTAAAAGCGATTGGTATGAGCTTCCTTTGAGTAAAACCAAGAACCAAGCCCACTTCTGTTCTCTGAGCATCAATAACATGTAGCAGAGCTAACAACTATCTTCTCTAGGAGTCAAGGAAAAAAAATATCCGATTTCACTTTACTGGTTTGATGTCTCTGTATCCACTCTTTTAATGTTTGTTTGGATTAAAAAATAGCTTCTGAATTGGAAGAGTTTGCATTATTAGTCATTGAACGTGGAGTATTTTCATCATGTCTTATATAATTCTTCAAACCATTCCAAGATCCTTCAAGACAATAATCATTACCAGGTAAATAATTGGATTTGAAAGCCTCTGTCTGCAAGTCTTGTCAATTATCATTTTCTTTTATACTAGATAACTTTAATGAATCAAGGGTCCTAGAAGACAGTTCAGCCTTACAATCAGGAAAATATTTGCCTGAGATATCACATACATTCTTAGTGCCCATAGTATGAGAGGAAGTATCTTCTTCATCACCGGTAGGATGGCTACCTTGAGAGTCATTGTTGAATTTCAATGTACCTTATTTTTGGTGAAGATCTCCAGGGATATCTCTCTTTGCAAAGGTGTCACTAGTTGAAGTATGATCATAGTCAATCGAAGCCACTTTCTGTCTTTGAGGATCCAAAATAGTAATATGCCTTCTAAGGCATCACTGGTAACCATGCTCAGGATGCTTAATGTGACCATGTTGAAAATTGTCAAACTCGTTGCTGCTTATATTACTAGCCAAACTTTCCACATCAAATACTTGGTAACGATGCTCACAATGCCTAATGTGACCATGTTGAAAATTGTCAGACTCACTATTGCTTATATTACTAGCCAAACTTTCTACATTCCTATTCATTGACAGCTTAACATTTTTCAAGTCATTTTCATCTTTCATATTATTTTCATGAAGAAATTTGTTATAATTATCATAACTAGCAAGTTGTTATAATTATCATACTAGTGTCACTCTCATTTAGCTTGCCATAACTAGTTGCAAATTCAATATAAAAATGTCATCTGCAACTAGGATAACAAGCAAATGAATATTGATTTTGCACTCTAGTCTAGGTTTTTTACATTATTCTTATATTTTGAATTCTTGTTTTATGTAACATTTCCTCTTTGTGGCAGTTGCATTCGGAATGTTGGCTGATAAGACAACAGTTATGTCACTAGGCATATTGATGGGTTGGAGGTGTTCCTTGTTGGAGGTGAAAAATGCTTATTGTCATCACTTACTCTTTATGGTTCTTTTAATTTGTGTCATTGCATTATGAGTAGTATTGAATTGCATGTTGTCAAGTTAGAGTTAAAGTTTAATGCCACAAACAAATCAAGCCTAGCCTAGATCGTATGATTTCCACCTTGTCTATTTGTCCAAGTGTACCACCTTGTTGCAGCATGGTTCTTCTTTCTACGCACTATGTTAGAAACACTAAGCATACATTTGTAATTATTCCAAGTTTGTTGTTTGTCCAAGTGGAGAGGATTTTGTATTTTTGACCTAGTGTGCCACCTTGTGGAAGCATGATTCTTCTTTTCCCCACTCTTAGTTAGATACATTGAGCATCCATTTGCAATCATTCCAATTTTGTTGTTCATCTAAGTGGAGAGTCATTTCACTCCTTCCCACACGGTTCCCTTCCCACTCACATGTTGAAGGTCCCCTCCAAATATCCTCTCAGCATTAGGCAGATATTGGGCCATACATTGCTAAAGGTGTTTTATACCAATGATATCATTTGGGGCATGCTCTTAAAAAAACCTTGCACCGTGCTAGCTAGGATGATGCTTGCAATACCAAAACATGGGATCTTGCTCCTTATTTGGAATATAAGGAACTGGTCTAGAGCCAACTATGAAAATAGTAACGCCCACCCCCCCAACACACACACATGACCTTTCTCATAAGTAGCAGTAGCATATTCATCATTCCAATTGTATATCAACAAAGGGAACTTGAAGCCAAGACCTTTTACATCTTGAAGGAAGAGCACATCTATATGCATGTAGCAGATTGGCCATGAGGGTTCTAACTTCTAAAACTGGTCTATGTATCAGTGGTTCCCCTAACATTCTATGCTGAAATATTAATCTATATGGGCAACTTTCATCAAGACCCTTCTTGATGATTGCAAATGTGATTATGACTGTAAATGTGATTATAATGTGATTATTGAGTAGGAGGGGGGCTATCATGTCTGTTAATGCCTACTAAATTCTTATGGCAGTCTATTGGCACTCCCTCTGACTGATCCTATGATTGCCACCTTGTTAATTTGACCAAGTGTACCACCTTGCTACAACATGGTTCTTCTTTCTACACACTATGTCAAACACACCAAGCATACATTTGCAATCATTCTAAGTATGCTGTTTTTCCAAGTGGAGAGGAATTTGTCTTTTTGACCTAGTGTGCCACCTTGTGAAAGCATGATTCTTCTTTTCCCCACACTTAGTCAGATACACTGAGCATCCATTTGAAATCATTCCAATTTTATTCATCTGAGTGGAGAGTAGTTTCATTTCTTCCCACATGGTCCACTTTCCACTCAAACATGTTGAAGGTCTCCTTCCAATATCCTCTCAACATTCAGCAAAGATTGGGCCATCCCTTGCTAAAGGTGTTTTTATACCAATGGGATCATTTGGGGCGTGCTTTCAAAAAATCCTTGCACTATGCCATCTAATATGATGGTTGCAATACCAGGACATGGGATCTTGTTCCTTATCTAGAATATAAGGAACTAGTCTAGAGCCAGCTCTACAAATAGAAGCACCCACCCTCCCCCCCAACCCACCCCCACACAAACACACAGACTTCATCACAAGTAGCATCAACATATTCAGCATTCCAATCGTATATCAGCAAGGGCAACTTGAAGCCAAGACCTTTTACCTCTTAAAGGAAGAGCACATATGTATGCAGGAAATAAATTGGCCAAGAGGGTTATAACTTCTAAAATTGGTCTATCTATCATCATTAGTGGTTCCCTTAACATTCTATGTTGACATATTAATTTGCATGGGCAACTTTCATCAAGATCCTCCTTTATGACTGCAAATGTGCTTCTAACTGTAACATTTATAGCTAGGTTTGCCTAAAGGATCATGAAAACTATTTATTGAGTAGGATGGGGGCTATCAGGTGCATGTCTGCTGCTGCCTACTGAATTCTTATGGTAGTCTATTGGCACTCCCTGTGAGTGGTCCTATGATTTCCACCTTGTCTATTTTACCAATTGTACCACCTTGCTGCAACATGGTTCTTCTTTCTACACACCAAGCATACCTCTGCAATCATTCCAATTTTGTTGTTTGTCCAAGTGGAGAGGCATTTGTATTTTTGACCTAGTGTTCCACCTTGGGGAAGCATGATTCTTCTTTTCTCCACACTTAGTCAGAAATACTAAGAATCCATTTGCAGCCATTCCATTTTTTTTGTTCATCTGAATGGAGAGTCGTTTCACTCCTTCCCACATGGTCCCCTTCCACTTCAAACATGTTGAAGGTCCCCTCCAAATATCCTCTTAGCATTAGGTAGAGATTGGGCCATCCATTGCTAATTTTTTTTTATACCAATGGGATCATTTGGGGCATGCTATTAGAAAAACCTTGCATTGTGCTAGCTAGTATGATGGTTTCAATACCAAGACATTGGATCTTGCTCCTTATCTACAATATAAGGAACTAGTCTAGAGCCAACTATGCAAATAGCAGTGCCCACCCTCCCACACACACACAGAGACTTCCTCACAAGTAGCAACAACATATTCACCATTCCATTCATATATCAGCAAGGTCAACTTGAAGCTAAGACCTTTTACCTCTTGAAGGAAGAACACATCTATATGCAGGTAGTAGATTGGCCATGAGGGTTATAACTTCTAACATTGGTCTATCTATCATCGCCAGTGGTTCCCTTAACATTCCATGTTGAAATATTAATTTTCATGGGCAACTTTAATCGAGATCCTTCTTGATGACTAAAAATGTGCTTCTAACTGTAACATTTATAGCTAGGGTTGTCTAATGGAGCATACAAAACTATTTATTGAGTAGGAGGGGGGATATGAGGTTCATGTCTGTTGTTGCTTACTAAATTCTTATGTTAGTCCATTGACACTCCCTGTGATTGGTCCTATGATTTCCACCTTGTTGCAGCATGGTTCTTCTTTCTACACACTATGTTAGACACACCAAACATACATTTAAAATCCTTCCAAGTTTGTTGTTTGTCCAAGTGGAGAGGAATTTGTCTTTTTTACCCAGTGTTCCACCCTGCGGAAGCATGATTCTTCTTTTCCCCACACTTAGTCAGATACACTGAGCATCCATTTGCAATCATTCCAATTTTGTTATTCATCTCAGTGGAGAGTAGTTTCACTCCTTCCCACATGGTCCCCTTCTTACTCAAACATGTCGAAGGTTCCTTTCAAAGATCCTCTCAGCATTAGGCAGAGATTGGGCCATCCATTTATAAAGGTGTTTTATACTAATGGGATCATTTGGGGCATGCTCTTAAAAAATCCTTGCACCATGCCAGCTGGTATAATGGTTGTAATACAAAGACATGGGATCTTTCTCCTTATCTAGAATATAAGGAACTAGTCTAGAGCCAACTATGCAAATAGCAATGCCCACCCCCCCCAACACACACACACGACCTTCCTCATAAGTAGTAGCAACATATTCACCACTCCAATCTTACATGAGCAAGGGCAACTTTAAGCCAAGACCTTTTACCTCTTGAATGAAGAGCACATTTGTATACAGGTAGCAGATTAGCCATGAGGGTTCTAACTTCTAACAATGGTCTATCTATCATCACCAGTGGTTCCCCTAAAATTCTATGCTGAAATATTAATCTGCATGGGAAACTTTCATCAAGATCCTTCTTGATGGCTACAAAAGTGTTTCTAACTGTAACATCTATAGCCAGGGTTGTCTAATGGAGCATGTAAAACTATTTATTGAGTAAGAGGGGGCTATCAGGGGTATGTCTGCTACTGTCTATTGAATTCTGATGGAAATCCATTGTCACTCCCTGTGATTGGTTATCTGTTTTACTCCATCACAAATATCATTCCAAGTTGTAAAGCAATTATTGATTCCAGTAGAATATATCCTAGAAATGATGAAACATTTTTAAACAATTTCTTTCCTTGTTTGAGATAGTTAATGAGTCTCATGACCAAATAGGTGCTTCTTTGAATATAATTTACTCTTCTTTGAAAAGGTATAATTCCCCAAGTAAATTTATTTCATGATAGTTATAGATGGAACCTGGATATGCTTCTTAAGCAATCATTTCCTTCTCTATGAATTGTTGACTTTGACTCGACATTTTCATTTATTTTTATTAAAATCAGGGGGTTAAATGAAGTAACTTTTGGATATTTTGGAAACACGTAGGAGCTTACTTTGTGTTATTGAGAGATATATGTTCTTGACTCAGAAAATAATGAACGTTGGATTTGGATGCCCTTTATAGATCTTGTTGAATGTGCTTAGTTCACAGGGAACTAGCAAAGGAATTTGTTGTGGATGGTGCTGCTGCAGAGTCACTTTATGGTGCATGAAAGTCTATGTACGAGCTAGGCATGGTTTTTATTTTTCATGAATACTTATTATTCTGATTTGTCAAACTAATTTTTGGTTTGGATTCTAAGGCTACAAATTGGTATAATTTTTGTTTTCATTGCAAAGCAGCATGACTTAAAAGAAAATAATTGGAAGTTACAATGGTCTAACAACATTTTAAGTAGTGAAAGGTAAAAGCAAATAGAGGCATACCTTGAAAAACATGAGTCTATTGGGCATTGTCACATTGTGGAAGAAGATGTAAATAATCTGTATCATTACTCTTCCACCCTTTTGATGTTGCACAAAGCTCTATATCTGTCCCCAAACTATTTGGACTGGCACTGAATGACACATACTCAATTTTGGAATTAATTTCACTTTCTTTTTTGGAGTCACACATCTCACTTTCTTTTTTTCTTGTATGCTCATTTGACATTTCAAGAATATTTGAAGCTTGTATAGAATACTCCATTCCAATTGTAACAAAATATTCATCGTTGAGTTTGCACTCTTTTTCTTGGTTAGGTGATCCCGACAATGCTTTTATTACTGCATTAACCATGTCCTAAGAAAAACCACACCTATAATTCTCAGATAACTCGGGTCTTTGGGGAAGCTATACCTCTGATCATGAATTTCCAACCTTGGCATGTGTTTTAATATCCATTTTGATTCTTGAGTTACCCTTTCCAATTCAACTTCAACATTTAGTTCCTCATCCCTATGACCACCCAATGAGATCTCTTGTAGAGGTAAACCAACATCTTTCCCGGAATATGTCTCTAAATCTCCACCTTGATTTCCAATTGTTCTACCTAGAGTTTTAGTAAAAGAATTATCTAATGTCTTGGATTTCAATGTTAGGTGATCCAAAAATACAATTTATCATAGGTTATAAAATTAGAATAAAATAATTATTAATTTGAGATATTAAATTAATAATTATTATTCTAGAATGTTCAATTATTTAATGGAGACTTTTAGAATTAGCATATTATTGTAACTAGATATGACTCTCCAAATGTGTCGTATCTTAGGCTCTATTTTAGGAGATTTGTTAGCTAGTTGGTTTGAATAGCATTTATTGTAAATGGACACTTGTTATTTAATAAGTGATCCATAATAAGAGGTAGTTAGGACATGGAGCTTATAAATAGCTCATTGCAAGAGTGTTTGGTTGTTCGGGTGTAAACTCTTGCAAAATCAAATTATGTAATTGTTTTTTTCTAATTAATAAAATTACGTGTTTGAGGACACCTACCATTATTCAAATTGTATCTCTCCCCAAGAACATTAGCAAATGAATGAACACTATCATCAACAGTATCTTCACTAAGAAATTGAGCTTGATGCATGTTTCTATCTTCTCTAGGAGTCAAGGCGAAAAACATTTCCGAGTTCACTTTACTGGTTAATGTCTCTATATCCACTCTTTAAATGTTTATTTGGCTTAAAAACTAGTTTCTAAAGAATTTTATAGGATAGTTTGCACTTGCAACAATTTGACTAAGGCTATCATTCACTGATGATTTGATTTGACTCCTGAACTTGAAAGGGTTTTTTTGAATCCATTCTATAGAAATTCTCACTGAATATTAATCTGATTATGCAATGTACTAAAGCAAAATGCTTAATCTACTTCTACTATCAAACTTGCAGAATCTTAATCGATTCTGAGCAAGATCAAACATAACACATATAACAGAGAAGAAGAATTAGTACACATGAAACACAGAAGAATACTCTGGGGAAAGCCTCAGCTAAAAACCCCACTATTTGTATTATCATACAAGTGGAAATATCTCAGGATTACACAAGGCTTTAGCTCTCATAGTTATCCAGCTCTCAGTACAATCCCTCAATGCTGCTCATAGGAAAACAAGGCTTCTCACAAACCTTCTCCTCTGCTCTCCAAGCCTCCTATTTCCTTGCGCTGTTCCTCTGGGATGATTCACCTTCAACCAAGTGGAACATTACTCTTACACTGTTGGGTCCCTATAATACTAATGATTACCCCATTACTATGGTAGTTGTACCCCTTATTAATATTGTTGTGCCCCTATTTCCCCCATATTACTATTACTATGCCCCATAGAATCCCTCTATTGTTATTTTTGTGGCTTTATATTATTATTGTTAGGTCGGTTGGGTTATATTGTGACTCCTTAGACTCCTATATATAGAAAGGAGGCTTTGTCTTGTAATCATCAAAGAATTGTTCATTTATGTAATGTAAAGGAGGTTTCCCCCTCGAAGAGGCTGAATTATAAGGCGTTGATCTATCTTTTCTATCTTTGCTTGAGCTGGTTTTATAACATTTGGTATAAGAGCTTTGGATTCTAGGGTTTCGCTACTCCAAATAGGTCATCGTGGCATTTTCGCTATAACTTTTTTTCTGCGACGTTTCAGAAGTTGGGAAAAAAACCCATTTGAGAAGACATTGCGCTGCAGCTCGGGTCTGAGTTTCAGATCTTTTTGCGCTATATTTATGGAGATATGATATGAGGAAGTTGGTATTTTTGTAGACTCCTGAATTACATTCCAAATAGCTGACCTGTGGAAAATCGTCATAACTTTCTCTATGAGCATCAGATTGAAATTTATCAAAAAGGTACAGAAAGAGGACGGACTATAGTTTCTTCTAGATATTTTTCAGAGCCAAAGGTCCAAATAGTGACACGTGGCACTTCATACAAGTTCGCTCTTCTAG